>CAUYRT010020859.1:0-15346 GCA_963574885.1 Lepilemur ruficaudatus
TTCCCGTTCCAGTTTTTTCCCCTCCCGCAGCACAGCCTGTCTGCCTACACCACTGTTGCCCGCAGACTTCAGCCACTTCCCTGCTTGAGAGGGTGTGGGGCACGGTGGGGGAAGGGTGGACTCCCCGGGGGGATCAAAACACCCCGGCACAGATGCTGGCCGGCCGGCCGGCCGGCCAGAGCAGGAACCGGGCTCCCTCTCTAAGGCACCCGACAGTCTCTCTACTTCGCGAGAAGTTTTCCGATTCACCTCTGTTTTCCACTGAGGTCCTGTGTTCCACGATGGTTCTCTGTAGATTCGTATAGCTGGTCCTGTAGAAGTGGAGTTCACTCGCGTGCAGTAGTCTGCCTATTTCACCTCCGACTCTGAGAGCAGAGAGCCAGGAGGGCACTCCTATTCCGCCATTTTCCCTCTTCTTTACATTTTTTGAGGTCTTTATTTGCCACCAAAGCTCAATCCAAGGTCAAAGTCAAGTACATACTTGTGGCCATTCATCCACAGGTATTTACTTGTCAAATTAAAGCAATTTCAAATCAATCTGTTATTATGACCACACTTCAACTCCAGTCCTAAATAATATGTGTATCCCACAACCCATAACATTAATTCCATGTAAGCAATATTCTTTTTTTTTCATGCATATAAAAACTACACTGCTACCAACAGCAAATTTTAAAGATTTGCTGAAGTCTCTTTGCTCCATAATAGTGTTTAGTTGTCATTTCGAGAAAGATGAATTGGGTCCATTATCATGAAATAGTCACTATTTCCAAGTTTTTGACACCAAAACTGCTTGATAATCTTTAAAATCCCTTTTTCTCATCTTTTTCATATCATATTCTATCGGGCATACATATTTCAGGCAGTTAAAGATCCTTTCTTTCCATTGTGTAAGAAATGAAATAATTTACTTATGTTTACTAGGAGATACATGCTCTTCATTCCTTATGCAAGAATAACACACAAATTCGTGAAACGTTTATATTTTAAAAATTAAAATACTTTTACTACCAGGCAGATTAACAGAAACCAAGCACATTTAATAACAAGAAAATTTACAAAAATTTGCATGGGTATTTTGTACAGGTAATACCAAAGGGGTTGAAGTAGTGCAGAGAGTTTTTTCAACTTCATTATTTTCCAAAGCAACATGGATTACCAGCTTTGCAAAACTTTCCCTGCTGAGCTTAGATATACTATATGCTCAAGTGTGTTTTAACGTGTGCTCTTTTAAATACTTGCCCCTCAGTACCAGGAATTTGCCAACTAAAAACTATCCCAATAGTTTTCTAAAGACACGTTAGCAATTTTCTTGTGGCTTTGCTACGCTCTACCACCAAAGCCGTGGATTCTGGATCTCTTGCTATTTGCAACGCTGCCTCTTTGACTTCCATTCTGTTCAAAATGAGTCTCCTCCTCGGATTCCTGTCACAATAAGTATGTGCTCATCTTTTTATTGCACCTTTTTATGTAAAGGTGAGAGTTTCATTTAGGAAAAATAGTTGCAGGAAAATATCAGTCAAAAATTTTAGAAACATCAAACTTTCAATAAACCATATGAAAAAATGCTCAACAACTCTAATCATTGGGGAAATGGAAATCAAAACCACAATAAGATATAACTTAACTCCAGTGAAAATGGCTTTTATCAAACAGTCCCAAAACAATAACTGTTGGCGTGGATATGGAGAGACAGGAACACTCATACAGTGCTGGTGGGACCAAAGGGAATACAAATACAGACCCCCTAGTACAACCTCTGTCAAAAGTAATTCAGAGATACCTCAAAGAGCTACACCTAGATCTACCATTTGATCCAGCAATCCAATTACTGGGCATCTACCCAAAGGGAAAGAAGACTATGTTTCTATAACCCTAAGACTACTCTAAAAAAGAAATCCTTTTTTATTTTTTAAAATTGTCTTACTGCAGTTACAGTTTTTACGTGCTCTCCTTTTGCTATTCCCCTTGCCAGAAATGAATGAATTGAAATGAATGAGGTTGCTTGCCTTCTGCACTAAAAGTTAGCTATAAATTCTCTCATCACTACAAAGATTTTCTTAATACAAGAGGAGTAAGGTATAGATTCTCAATGGACATAAATTATTAATGCCCTATTATTTATGCTAATAATAGTACATTCATCTCAAACTAGCTAAAAATCAGCTGCAGGTATAGATAGCTTGTCTTACTTTGTTTTTCAAAGAAACTCCTTCTTAAAGGCATCAAGTATGTCTTCTGTAAGTTCTGAGTACATTTCCTGCATAACATTCTGTGTCTGTGAAGACTTAACCCTCCGAGACAATTGCTCTGAAAGGCAGCCAGAGAGCCCTCTTACAAAGTCAGGAACTTGGTTCTATGTGACCTTAGGTAAGTCACTTCTTAACCTTCATTGCTTTAATTGTCCTATTAGTCAGTCAGGATAATAAGACTTGTCATTTATCACAGAGCATGTCAGACAATTGAGAAAGAGCTTTGTATCTTGTAAAGCATTCTATTTAACATAAATAGAGTTTTCTATGTTGCCTCATAGGAGAGTGTAAAGCTCATAAGTGGCAAAATCAATAAAAACAGAAGATAAACATCTTCCTATTAGTTTCACAGAAATCACCAAAACTGATCACAAAAAGCCAATGAAGTAAGACTGAGTTGTGTTCCAGGAAATAGATTTATGTGACTATAAAAGAAATTCCACAAAAAGGAAGACTATTGTATTAGTCACAAGACAGTGGGGACTTCCCTGGCATTTCTTCAGGACTAACTTTGCACGTGCACACAAATATACTGAATGCTGCTTTAAATAAAAAATTAACTCACACAAGCTAGCAATTAGCAATAATAATACAGTGCTTTTACCTGAACATAATTCACATACTCTTTGGAAGAGAATCATTAACACTACACTTTCTTTGCATAGAAAAAGACCTAGGAAGGAACATGTCAAGATGCCACAAATGATTATCTTTGGACAATAAGATTAGGGAAAACACTTTCACTTCAATTCTTTGGTATTGTTAGATTTTTTAAAAATTAAACATGTGTTACTTTTATGATCAAAACTAAACAAGAAATGCTAATGTACACACTTATAAATTCCATATCAGGATTTTCTCTTTGCTAGATTTATGCAGGGGTTTTTGTAAAAGATGAATGTTGGCTTTGAAAATGTTAATCAGGAGAAAAGACAAGAAAAGAGTTGGAGTCCAGTCACCATTGTGACAACTAAAATTCAGTGCTCACAGGGAATTCACATTGTTATAATTACGAGGTAAATAAATTGCTTAATTCAAAAATGACAGGAAGAGAAAAAGGTAGATGTTAGCAAACTATACTTATTATTTATGTTTGAATATATGAATAATAGAACCTGCCATGTACTGAGTAACTATTATGCGCAGGGTGCTTTACGGACTTTGTTTTTATGCTGACAATAACCTGCAAAGTACATATTGGGCAGCCTGGCGGTCATGTCATTTGTGAAAAGTCACAGAGAGAGGAAGTCAAGGAAAAGAACTCTTCAAATCCAGGTGTTTCTCATTCTAAAACCTATGCCTTTCCAAATCACTACTTCCTTTTAAAAACTGATTCCTTCTTTATTTAACCAGACCCTGTGAGCCACAGCTGCATTTAATTTTATTTTCCCTGTAAAATAACTTTATACTATTTTATATGATAAATCTGTTCAGGGCTAACCATTATTTGTGGAACCTCAAGATAGCTGCAGTGGTTAAACAAACCAAGAGAAAATAACCATGTGTTTGATTATAAAATGATTAAGTCACTTTTCATGAGATAGCATAGGCTGTAATACCCTGACAGTTCTACTTACTGTTGGTAGAGGCAATGTACCATGGTCTGTGGGTGTCCCTGCATGGTCTTGCTAGGTTGCTAGGTATGCCAAGAATGGAAGACCCTGACCATTCCTTTTTTTTTTTTTTTTTTGAAACAGAGTCTCAATCTGTCACCCTGGCTAGGAGTGTCATCATAGCTCACTGCAACCTCAAGCTCCTGGGCTCAAGATATCCTCCTGCCTCAGCCTCCTGAGTAACTGGGACTATAGCCATACGCCATCACACCCAACTAATTTTTCTATTTTTTGTAGAGACTGGGTCTCACTCTTGCTCAGGCCGGTCTCAAACTCCTGACCTCAAACGACCCTCCCGCCTCAGCCTCACAGAGTGCTAGGATTACAGGTGTGAGCCACCATGTCCAGCCCCTGACTATTCTTTACTTGTGCCATTTCTCAGGGTTGTATTGGTAGCGAGCAACCTTGAACAGCAAGGTAACATCTCCCTCCAGCCAGAGTAGGTTTGCTTACTTAGCTATGAAAGCAGTGAATTCCTCAAGTTCAGTGTTCCTCTAAGTGTGCAACCCACTAAGTGTGCAAACATCCATGATGGGCCCACTGTGTCACCTCCATGTGTAGGACTTGGGGCCCATGGAGAACCATTGCAAATGAACCCAAAACTCTGACTACTGCTTTTGCTGAATAATAAAGGTTTTGTCTCTGATCTAGAAGTCTCATGTCTTTTTCTAGTGCCTCTGAAATAATAACAAGCTGTATTAGCTTGCAAGAAAAATAAAATCCTAGACCCTGCACAGTTCTTGATAGTTGCTTGTGTTGTAACACTTACCACATTGCATTTCCATTTTTATGTCTATGTCTGATTTCCCATCTAGACTCAGCATCTTTCAAAAGCAGGCATTGGTCTTCTTTAAGATCAGTCTTGAAATAGCTGTCACCTCATAGGAACCTCACAAATGCTTGCTAACTGATCAAATAAGAGGATGAATAAATTATAATAATCCCCTCCTGAGAGAAAAATGGAAAAAGCATATTGTTCAATCTCTGTGTCGGTAAAGACCTCTGTCTTTAAATCCTTCTGGAGTTTTTATTAGTTATTTAGCCCTAGTAGCCATAAACATATAAAGCTAGAGTCTTGAGATTATTTGAAAGAGGACAACAGGGAAAGGAATACCCCCCGGAGATGGCAATTTTCACCTCAAAGGCTGAATGGGATCCTCAGTCTAGTTGATCAGTGTCATTGGTAGTGAGACTGCCTTAAGGGAAATTGAACCATGAGGGCTGTTCCTTCAGTGGGGATGATGTCACCAGCTCATTGTGTGGTAAGACAGATCCTCTACTGAAGGTAAAAAAATCTGTGTCCTTCCCTTATGTCTTATAAGAACATTGTGTCACCCTTTCACCCTTACTCTGTGATAAAAATAGATACATCATCATTATTACAGAATGTTTAGATAAGATTATAAGGATAAGAAAATGTAAATATTAGTGTAGAAGGCATGTACATCTTTCTTATGATGATATAATTGTATATTCAGAAAAAAAGAGACTCATAAAAAATTCTAGAATGAATATACAAGATGACATGATTTTCTCTACACTGGGAATATCCATCTAAAGCTGGAAATAGGGAAAATGTTATATTCAAACTAAGAGGAAAAATAATTTTAAAAATAGAAATAAATTTAACAAGAATGATATAGGTCTTATATGAATTAAGCTACAGTCATACTGAAAACTTTAAACAAGAGCTGGGAAGGCATGAATTAAAAACATAAATTTTAGCATGTGAGAGACTTAGCATCATAAAAATGTTAATTGTCCCAAAATGAATATGTGTACTTAATGCAATTAAAGTTAAACTCTCAAGTTGCTTTTGGAGGGTTTTGGGTTGAAGGAAAGATTCAAAAGTGACCTTAAAGGTTATGTGGAAGAAGAAAGACATTAGTTTAACAATAGCTAAGAGAATCACAAATCTAATTGATTTTTCAGTGCTTGAAATATGTCAGGGAATTTTTGGACTGCTCTGTTTGTTTCATTTAACCCTCACAACTGTTTGTGATAAATTCTGTCATCCTAATTTTATAGCTAAGTAAACTGAGATAGACAGATGTTAAGGATGAAGCCAGGATTCAATTTGACTCCGGAGTTCTGAATAGTTCATTGTTTCGAAGCAGAGCGAAGGAGGACTTGCCTTAGAATATATTGAAATATACTATAAAGCCATTGTAACCGATAGTATTGACATATAACTAGATTAGCAGAGCATAATAGTGTGTTGTGGAGAAAATATTAAATAAGAAAATAATGTAAAAAGATGGTATTTCAGTCTAGTGAAAAAGTGCTTACTTAAAAAAAAAATTTCTTGCTTTTATAATTGTCAGTCAATCCAGAAGAAAAAGTTAGACCTTTATATAAAGAATTCCATGTAGATTAGAGACTTTTTAAAAATGTTAGACTAGAATTCAGGACAACATGTGTATCATTTAAGGGTTTGAGAGACCTTTTAAACCAGGATGGGACCACCACAAACTATAGAAAAAAGATATAGTTTTCACTACATTTAAATGTTTTGTATGGAAAAAGATGTCATAAAGCCTAAAGACATATGACAGACTGAGGAAAATATTAGTAACTCATATGAAAGAATTATTAATATACAAATGATATTTTTAAAGTAATATTTTTAATGTATATAAAGAACCCTTTGAAATGGAAAGGAAAGCCCAATAGAAGGAAGTGAACAGGAGTTTTATGAAAGAACACATCCAAATGACCCATAAATGTGGGAAAGGACACCCGGCTTCACAAAAGTCAGAAAATAAATTTAAAATAAAAAGAGAGAGATTGGTTTCCAAAGAATCAGGTAGACAAAAATGAAAAAGAATGACAATATCTGTTGTTAGTGAAGATATGGGGAAGAGGGTCTTCATACACTGTGCTGGTGGAAATGTGAATTTCACAACATCTTAGGAAACCTGTCTGACAATATCTATTAAAATTTAAACTCTCAACTAGTAAGTCCATTTCTAAAATCTACCCTACAAAAGTACTAGCCCATAATAATATATTTACAAGGTTGTTTGTTGCAATACTGTCGATGGTGGGAAAAAACTGGAAGTAAAGTGATTGCTCACTTAACAGGAAAGGCTCCGTGCATTGTGGCACATCCACACTGTGGACTATTAGCTACTTTTAAAATGAAGGGATTTTTGTGACATAAAATTTAGAAAACAGAGAAATGAATAATAAAATTTCAGTTTTTGTAAATGACACAATCCTGACTTCATCATTTGCAAACTTCCATAAACACACAGATACATACGCATGGGCATAGACTGTATGTTTTTCTGATTTTACTTAATTAGTTAATCAGAGACATAGATATGGAAAGGTGCACACTTGGTTGTTAACACTGATGTGTTTGAGCGTAATGGTGTGGATGGAGGTAAGAAAAAAAGAAGTGGGATAAAAAGGAGTTTGTTATTTTAAAAAAGCAGCCTGTACAATATGATCTATTTTATGGAAAATTATATACGAGTGTTTATGTGCTAAAAGTACAAAAAGATGATGATCAACATGTTAATGGTGGCTGTCTTATTTTGGTGGAATTTCAGGGGATTTTTTTTCTTTCTTCTAAGACTTTTCATCACCATTGGAATTTTTACAAAGATTTGCATTATTTAAGCAATTGGAAAGAAATTATAAAGCTATTTTCATCATAACAAAAATTCCATTGGTAAAATTTTTTTAATTAATTTACATAATGTGCGAAAATTAGAAAATTAGAACTCCTAAAGCAAGAAGTGGAAAAATCATTCCAATCTGAAGAAATAAAACCACTCTCTGACGATCGTTGACATTTACGAAGCTACCGTCAAAGTGTCCCTGTACATTTTCCATTGAACAAAAATCTGAAATCTACTCGAGCGGTGGCAGGAGTATTAATACCACCCAACTACTGAGAGAAGTGGAAACTGAAGGGATTGCTAGTATCCTATAAATAATAGAAGGTGAGTGCCTAAATGACCTAGTAAGTCAACGGTGAACAATGAGGACAGGCCCCAGAAACACTTTTAAGATGGTGAATCCTAGAGTTGGCTCACAGATACTCAGAGTCACACTTCAAAGTGGTCTTTGGGCTGGACTAAAATGCAATTTCTCTCAGGGCTGCTCTAGAGAAGATGCTAACTAGGTGAAATTCGTTCTTCAAGTGTCAGAGCCTGTTACGCTGACTGGCTCTGGCTCCATGACACTATTTCTACTTTTAACTTCCATCAACTTCCAACAAGATGCTTTTCTCTCCTTTCCTCAGTACCCTGCTCAGTTGGAGCTAATCAGACATATTCACCTTTTTTTCTTATCATCTTGGATGAAAAATCATATTAAGCTGTGGATTTGTATATTTCATTACCTCTGGGCCTTGATAATGGACTTAACATCCTGAACCAGTAGCATCTGGATAGGCCTTTGTGGTAACACAGTTTACCCAGAAGAATGCACGGCAAAGTCCTCAGGATTTGGGGCCAGAAGTCAAGGGTTTTAGACCCAGGCCTGTCACTAGGACTTTTTTTAAAAAAAGCCACTTTATCTCTCTTAGTCTTAATTTCTTCCTCTGTAAAATCTCTGATGTTAATGATGTTAACACTTTGATATGGGTTCATTTACTTTATTTTCTCCATGTATATTTTTATATATATTTATGTACATTTAAAAAATAAAATTCAGAGTATACTCTATATATGATTATGTATCTGCTTTTCATTTAATTGATAATTAATATTTCCACGTCATGAAACTTTTTTCAACAATATCATTTTTAGTAGTGGTTGGATGGTTTAGCCTTAAGTCTGTTGGCACTTAGATTATTTATGAATTTTTACCATCAAAATGCTATGATATATTCTTGGTTAAACCAACCTCACTAAATTATAGCATTTAGATCTTGCTCATTTATGTCTTTGCCTACTTGATATATCAGAAAACTGAGAAAGGTCTGTTAAAGTGTCCCACTACTATTCATTTCTTTTCATATTTAGAATTTTACATTATGTGTATAGATTCAATATTACTTGATACATAGTGATCCATGAATGTTCCTTTGAAATTGTCTCTTACAATGTTACAATATTTGTCCTGATTGTTGCTTTTGGGCTTGAATTTGACATTTTCTAACAACCTCATAGTTGTGAGCATTAAATGAGATATTACGTGTGCTTAATATTAAATACATGTCAGCTATTGTATATCACTTCTATTTTATTATCACGTTATTATTAAATAATGTATAGTGGCCATACTTTCTTTTTGTCTGCATTAGCCTGACGTATCTTTGCCCAGCCTTTTACTTTGAACTCTTCTAATACCTCATTTTAGATGGTTGCTCATAAACAACATATGGTTGAATTCTGTGTTTTGATTCGTAGTGAGAATTTTCTTATTTTTAACAAAGAGCTTAATCCACTTGCATGCATGGCCCTATTTAATATATTTGCTTTTGCTTTGTCACTTGTTTTTCTTCTATTTTCTTCACTTGTCTTCTGCTATATGGTCTATACCAGTCGTTCCCAACCTTTTTGGCACCAGGGACTGATGTTGTGGAAGACAGTTTTTCCACGGACTGGGGCTTGGGGAGGATGGTTTTAGGATGATTCAAGCACATTACATTTATCGTGCAGTCAAACCTCTCTGCTAATGATAATCTGTATTTGCAGTGGCTCCCCAGCACTAGCATCGCCACCTCAGCTCCACTTCAGATCATCAGGCATTAGATCGTCATAAGGAGCATGCAACCTAGATCCCTCAGCTTACAGTAGGGTTTGCACTCCTGTGAGAATCTGATGCTGCTGCCGATCCGACAGGAGGCGGAGCTTATGCAGTGATGCAAGTGACATAGAGAGGCTGTAAATACAGATGAAGCTTGGCTGGCCTGCCTGCTGCTCACCTCCTGCTGTGCGGCCTGGTTTCTAACAGGCCACGGACTATCCATCCACGGCCCAGGGGTTGGGGACCACAGGTCTATACTTCTTTTGCTTTTATCTTCTCCACTACTTTGGAAGGTATACATACAGCTTTTCATACCTGTAGCAATCACCATTAAATTTATCAAAAGTATTTTTGCACCCAGTGGTTAACAACCTTGTTTTCACCACAACCACTTGGTGGATAACCTCACATCCACTATGCACTCCTCTCACTGCGGGCTGCCATGCTAACAGAATGACCTCGGGTTTACACACAGTTCCCACTGGCACCATCTCCAATTTCACCATTTTCACCTGAGCCAGTCACAATCCACCATGGACGCGTGACACTGCCATTGAAACCTAATTTTTATCGTCTGGAGTAAAAGTTAAGCTTTTGAAATTTCCATGTCAGGACAAGGAATTTAGCATACTTCAGTCAAGTCTCTGAAGTCCACAGCTATGTAATTTTTTTGTCAACCCAGCAAAGTGTTCTTCTAGAATATGTTTTTAATTGTTATTTTTGTTCGATGTGTTTTTGTCTCCACCAATTATCTGTGTGTTGTCTCTTCCGTATCTGATTTCCATATGCCATTTTCTTTTGTATCACTACATGGGGTGCTTCAAGTGCAGCTCCTATATCATCTCTATATTTTCCATAGTATCAACTGTGTCCAACATGGATGTAATTCTACTCCTACTTCTCTTTTTCTCACCACAGAATCCATTCCCATCTTAATCACCATCTCCCTCTTTTCATATCATTCTTTAAAATTTTTCATTTTAACCTATTTGCTCCTTTTATATTTCTGCTCCTATTTGACACACATGGTTTCCCGAAAAAATCTTCATATGAAGAAGATGATTTTCAAACGTATGCTCTTATCCTAATTCTTTAAAATATGCTTGACAGGCCGGGTGCAGTGGTTCACACCTGTAATCCTAGCACTCTGGGAGGCCGAGGAGGGAAGATTGCTTGAGGTCAGGAGTTCGAGACCAGCCTCAGCAGGAGCGAGACCCTGTCTCTACTAAAAATAGCTGGACAAAATATATAGAAAAAATTAGCCGGGCATGGTGGCGCATGCCTATAGTCCCACCTACTTGGAGGCTGATGCAGAAGGATTGCTTGAGCTCAGGAGTTTGAGGTTGCTGTGAGCTAGGCTGATGCCACAGCGCTCTAGCCTAGGCAATAGAGTGAAATAGAGTGAGACTCTGTCTCCAAAAAAAAAAAAAAAAGAAAGAAAGAAAGAAAGAAAAAGATATGCTTGCCAATCTCTTCTTACAAAATATTTTTTCATAGGTCTCAGGTATACATCTTTAGGCAATGTTTTGTTAGAGGAAAGCAGGGTTGATTTTCCTGATTTAGTTTTATTTCTTGATGTTGGTATAGATTTCACTATGTTTTGGCATTTAACATCTAGTCACCTTAGGTTTTAATATTGTATGTGTTTGTCTTTTCATCCTCTTATGTATTTTATCTAAAAGGTTGGAGAGATTTTTATATCCAGTAATAAACATGATATCCCTGTTACCAAAGCCAAGGGCATGAATTCCAGGCACTGTGGCAGACTGAAAGAGACTATCTTCAGGGAGCTACATCCCTTATCAGAGTCACTAAAGGCAAAATCAAAAAGCTCCAATTCTCCTACTTATCGGGTTGGTACTATTTCAAGCTGAAGCATAATTTGATTTTAAAAAATGGTAGTCACCATTGTGTTTGCCAAGAAAAAAAATGAAATTTTAATGTATGATACCTTTTCCATTCTCATGTGACTTAAATAAAAAGAATACACAGTATTTTTTCCTATTTTAAAGTATACCAATAGTTTGTTGTTCTCTTTGCTATATCTCCCATTTCATGTTAATTCTTTTAACTTAAAAAAAAATCATTGAAACATTAGTATGACTTTAATTTCTTTTATTCTCTATTTTAACTTGAAAGAAATTGCTCAGACAATGGGACACCTATAGTTTTCCCCCAGGTTGTCTACATTTCTCCTCACCCCGGTTTTTATAATACGTGTAGCTTCATTTGCACATTGCTGATGAACAACTGAGATTCGAGACTATGAGTAATGGGTTGCTCAGTTTTCTAGGTATCAGAGCCTTTGTGATAGCTTTTTTTGATGTAAAATACTAAAGAAATAACCATATAATCCCCATTTTGTGAAAAAATACATCTACACATCTATAATACATTTAAAAAGGCAAGAAAAACATACTAAAGTATCAACAATGGTTATAAATCTAAATGATAAAATTATGGATAATTATTTTTTTGTCTTTCTTCATTTCCCAAAATTCATGTACATTACTTGTATAATAAAAATCTTATTTTTTTCTAACTGAACAAAGCTTTGATGATACGGAAATTAAATGAGTGAATGATGTTTTTCCCATGTTCAGTTCTAACTAACATTTGTTTTCTGGGAGAGGATGACAGTGTATTGTAGATACAAAGTTTTAGAATTAGTGGTCATTTTTTATTCAGTTACAAAAAAATAAAATAAAATTCACAATAGGCATACGTGAAGAAGATTTTGCTATACAGACTAATGCTGTGTTTTCCAGACTTGCGTATTTAATAGACCAGAAAACTGCAGTAGAAGTCTTTAGGTCTGAAATAAAGTTGTCAATTTTTGATTTTGCTAAATAAGTATACATTAAAGAAAGCTCCACCACCACCACCATATACATGATCATTTTATAAAACATAAAACACTCCTCCCCAAATGATTGAAAAGAATCTATGTTGTCATAGAATAAAGAACTATCTTTAAAGAGAATAATTTTGACTTTGCAAAAACTCTCTCTATTGTTCTTTTATTTTGCTGCCAACTGGTAAAAACTTTATTAAGGATGGGCCCTGACTGGTGTTTGATACCCTCTGTACTAAGACTTGGTACTCCTGGTTCTTGGGCAAAGAGAAATCCCAACAGCCCATCTTATCTGTCCATGGAGACAGGGTAACTGTTGGGATAGGGGCAGGTGTTTGAAAAGGAAAGGTGAAATCAGACGTAGCATTCTTTTCAGGGAGAAGACCTATTATACCCAATGCTTTTTAGATTAATCACAGGTTCTATTGATAAAATATAAAACAAAGGACATATTTAAATCCACATATAATAAATAATAGGTTGTGGGGATTTAAAAGATATATTTAAATCTGCATATAATAAATAATAGGTTGTGATAGACAACTAGCCAGAATCCAACTCTTCTCACCCCATCTACCATCACCATCCTTGTTTAGCTTGGCTTAGTACTGTCTTCCTCAAACTCAGTTCCCTGCCTCTGCCTGATCACCAAAAGGTCACTCTCAACATGGCAGCTGGAGTGATCCTTTTAAAATCTACATTGGATCATGCCATTTCTATACCCCAAACCCTCCACTGGCTTCTCATTTCAGAATAAAAGCCTATGTCTTTACATTGTCCTACTCAAGCCGGAGTCATGAGTAAAGGACACACATGGCACCCACCATACGCACACCTACATGTTCCTTTTAAAAAGGGGGCAGTCCCTGCAGCTATCAATTCCTCTCTCCTGGTTGATTATAAGTACACTGGATTATTTTAAACAATATTCTTTGTCTTTCACATTATAAATAAAATCTCCATCTAACACATAAAGTATGTAGAACAGGAAAAGTATACACAAAAAAATTAAAAAATCATCCTTAATTTTACCCACTGAAGGTAAAGCATTAGTAACATTTTCATTTATTTGCTTCCAGTTAAAAATTTTTTTCTAATACATTTACATACCATATGAAATAAGGATACAGGTTTGTATTCCACCATTTTCACTTAATATTTTTCCATGTCATTAAATAGTCTCCAAAAACATGATGTTAAATAAACGCATGCTACTGAATTATCTAGCTAGGCCAGATAAATCTACGGAATTGTTTCCCCATCATAGACAGTTAGGTTGTTCCTGATTTCTAAATACGTATTAATTATCCTTGCTAATGGATATGAACAGAAAATAAACAACCCCAAACTTCTGGAGTGGGATACTGCTGGTATCAGGATAGGGGCCTTGTGAATGATCTGCGATTGTGGGTGTGTCACAGGGACTTGCTGTGAAGACTGCAGGGGACAGTGAAGGGGCTGAGGAGAGACCCTGGGTTGGCTTTTCTGTTGCTGAGGAACTTTGGTCGGGTCATTATGGCCTCAGCTGAAACGTCAGTAACATTGAGAGTGAAATTCAATGACATGAGAATCCCAGCTCTTTTTATTTGTTTTGCTGTCAACCTGTCTCAAGCCAAAAATAATTAGTCATCTATTAGAACACAGATGTTACAAAAGAACCCATAACCTGTGGGGTCTCATTTGTGCTTTTGTGGGTTTTGTGGCAATAAATCACTAGGTACTGGGATTTTTTCCAGCTTGGCAGAAGACAAATAAAAACAAATGCCCAATTGTGTTTAAGTTTCATGATACAGTTTCTGCTTAGAAAAAAAAAATTAATATGTGTTCAATTTAAGTAACTTTCTGGGAAAACAATGTATATGAGTCAACAAATCATTTTTGGAAAAGTGAACATACACCCTTCAGGGACAGAGCAAGACTGCAACCTGGTGATGGTGTGCCTATGCCTAGCATTAGAATTTGGCCAGATCCTGTTGTTTAGGAATATTACTGTATGCAGAGAAACCCCATTTTTGCGAGGGAGCATTTCTGAAATACTCTAGGTGAGAAAGATGCTGTCAAGCAAACTGAGCAAGGATGTTGCTGTCTGGGGAGGTGAGATGTTCAGTGCTTGGCAATACATTCAGATTGTCAGTGAACTTGACAGATACATGCAACGAATTCAAGTACTCCACACATTGAATGTCATCAGCAGAAACTTACGGTTGCATGAAATGAAATATAGGTGGTGTCCAGTGAGGTCAGTAAGATGAAAAATGGTTAAAAGCTTCAGAGATTAGCCTTCCTGTTTTGTGAGGTCTTCTGGTGCGATAGCTTTTATTTTATCCCCAGGGTTCAACCTACTGTGTTGACCTCAATATGTACTCAAAGCATGGTTGTTGACCAAAACCCACAAGCCTATCCTTATTTCTTCTTTTTAATTTTCCTGCCTGTTAAAAATCTGAAAGAAGCATGTCATCCACACTCAGTTCTTGATATAATAAAATTTATAAAATAACATTTATTGAGGACTTTCTAAATGTCAGGCACTGTGCTAAGCTCTCTACATGAATTATGTCATCTACTCCCTACAACAAACCCAGGTAGTTTGATTTGCAAATATGTGTGCTTAAATATCATGCTATTACTTTTATTTATTTATTTATTTTTGAGACAGAGTCTCACTCTGTTGCCCAGGCTAGAGTGCCGTGGCGTCAGCCTAGCTCACAGCAATCTCAAACTCCTGGGCTCAAGCAATCCTTCTGTCTCAGTCTCCCAAGTAGCTGGGACTATAGGCATGTGCCACCATGCCCGGCTAATTTTTTCTATATATTTTTAGTTGTCCAGCTAATTTCTATTTTTTTTAAATAGAGACAGGATCTTACTCTTACTCAGGCTGGTATCAAATTCCTGAGCTCAAATGATCTGCTGACCTTGGCCTC
>CAUYRT010020861.1:0-41281 GCA_963574885.1 Lepilemur ruficaudatus
TGTACCAATGTAGTATCTAATGTAGTATCTCACTTTTCTGTTAGAATCAAGAATTGGCTAGTGTCCTAGGGGAAATGCTTTATGGCATTGATCTGGGAAAGGATTTTTTAAATAAGACCTCAAAAGCGCAGGCAACCAAAGCAAAAATAGACAAATGGGATTGCATTAAATTGAAAAGCATCTGCACAGCAAAGGAAACAATCTAGAGAGTGAAGAGATAACCTACAGAATAAAAGGCAATATTTGCAAACTCTACATATGGCAAGGAGTTAATATCCAAAATACATAAAAAACTCAAACAACTCAATTGTAAATAATAATAATAGCTCAATCAAAAATGGGTAAAAGACCTGAATAGACATTTCTCAAAACAAGATATGCAAATGACCAACACATATATGAAAAAATGCTCAACATCACCCATCATCAGGGAAATACAAATCAAAACCACAATAAGATACCACCTGGCCCAATTAGGATAGTCATTATCAAAAAGGCAAAAGATAACAAGTGTTTGGCAAGGATATGAAGAAAAGGGAACCCTTATACACTGTTGATGGGAATGTAAATTAGTATAGCTATTATGGAAAAAAAATGGAGGTTCCTCAAAAAATTTAAAAATCCACTACAGTGTATAGTCAGGTGGGCTGCATAAGTTTCAATGACACATCACATATACAATGGTGGCCCTGTAAGATTATAATAGTACATTTATACTATACCTTTTCTATATTTACATATGTTTAGGTACACAAATACATTGTGTTACAATTGCCTACAGTATTCAGTACAGTAATATGCAATAGGAACAACAGGCTATACCATATAGCCTTGGTGTATGGTAGACTGTATTATCTGGGCTTGTGTAAGTATACTCTGTGATGGTCACGCAATGATGAAATTGCCTAATGACACATTTCTCAGGATGTATCCTCATCATTAGGTGGTGCATGACCGTATATCGAAAGGAATTGAAATCAGTATGTCGAAGAGATATCTGCACTGCCACGTTCACCACAGTACTACTCACAATTGTCAAGATATGGAGTCTACCTAAAAGTCTACGAAAGGATGAATGGAAAAGAAAATGTGGCATATATACACAATGTAATACTATTCATCCATGAAAATGAATGAAACCTGGAGGACATTTTGTTAAATAAAATAAGCCAAGTACATAAAGACAAATACCACATGATCTTACTTATATATGGAATCTAAAAAGGTTGATCGCATATTAGAATAAAGTAGAATGGTGGTTACTAGAGTCTGGGTGGTTAAGAGGGGAAGGAAGGGACTATGGGGACATGTTGGTCAAAGGATACATGATTACAATTAGGAGGAATAAATTTCAAGAGATCTATGGTACAGTAAGGTGACCATAGTTAATGATGATAATGATTCTTTTTTACTCTTTTTTTAAAAATTTTAATTATATGAGTATATAATAGCTGTATATCTTTATAGGGTACATGTGATATTTTGATACAGGCATACAGTGTGAATTAATCAAATCAGGGTTATTGGGGTATCCTCCGGCATTTATTAGTTCTTTGTGTTAGAAACAATCCAGTTCCACTATTTTAGTTATTTTAAAGTGTAATGATGATGTATTCTTGAAAAATGTAAAGAAAGTGAATGTTATGTGCTCTCATCACAAAAATGGTAACTGTGGGGTAACAAATTTAATTAGCTAGATTTAACCAGTGCACGATGTGTGTGTATATATATACACACATTACGTGTATAATAATATAATTATTATTATATTATTATATATAATATACATATTATATATAATATATATATAGTTGACCCTTGAACAATGTGGGTGTTAGGGATGCTGACCCCCTGCACAGTCAAAAATCCATGTATAACTTTTAACTCCCCTCAAAATTAACTACTAATAGCGTATTATTGACCAGAAGCTTTATCAGGAACATGAACTGTTACTAACATAAACTGTCAATTAGCCCCCTTTAAAATAATTTATCATATTAATATTAAAAATTGTAAGGAAGAGAAAATATATTTACCATTCATTAAGTAGAAGTGGGTCATAAAAATCTATCAGTATTGTCTTCATGTTGGATATGCTGAGGAGGAGGAGAAAAGGAGGGGTTGGTCTTTCTGTCTCAGGGGTGGCAAAGGCAGAAAGGCGGAAGAGACGGAAGGGGAGGCAAGAGAGGGAGGCACATTGGGTGTAATTTTTCTTGAAAAAGATTAACATATAAGTGGATCCACACAGTTCAAATCTATATTGTTCAAGAGTCAACTGTACTTCAAACATCATGTTGTACACGATAAAAATATACAATATTATCTGTCAATTTTAAATAATTGGGTACTCAGAAATGCTGTCTCAAAACCATAAAATCGTGTTTAAAACTGCTTACTACTTTAAGAAGAACATACAAAATTACTTAAAATAATTTCTTTGAAATTATACAACATATATATATATATATATATCCTTTAAATTTCAAGTGGCAGTTTTTAAGTCCAGTATTTCATACTTTTGGGTTACTTTTTGCAGTATTATATTTTCACCCTTTACAAAACTCCTGACCTTTGTAAAAAGTTCAGTTACCTGAAAGTCTCAGTGAATGATTTTCAGAGGTTTATGGATCTATGAACATATACTCTAAATCTTTAGCCCCCTTTATATAATATATAAGGAATCAAACCCTATTTTCTTACAGTGATTTTCTGTGAAGATGCATATTAGTGGTATTTTAGGTACTTCTTATATTTTTACTAAAATATATCTTTTTGCAATTATAAATATGTATAGAAAAACATTCTATTATATATATATATATATATACGGTTGAATTTTTTGTTGATTCACATTATTATGTAAAATCAGAGGGTGTTTGTATCAAATATGCAAAAGACTTGCTTATTTGAAACAAAAATTGTCAACAGATTATTTTTGTCCACCTGAGTAGAAAAATTGCCATGTGTTAAATCTGAGTTATCTTCCTTGGAGGACAGAATATGTTACTAGGTTTGACATCTAAATGAAACAAAACTCTACTGAAACCTGCAGGCAACTCATGAACCAACTTGCTTCAATTAACTCCCCCTTTATTTATTTTCATTGTGAGCCTCCTTTTTTCCTATACATATTTTCATTAGATTTGCAGACATTTGTCATGTTTCCTTAGGGGATATATGGAGTTCATTAATATCTCCCAATACATTCAAAAACTCCACAATTGGCATATAATGATAACTAGAAGTTACTGTCCTTGAGCATTTTCTATAAAAATTGCCAACTATGAGAATTTGACCCTTTCTTAACACTTTTGTTTTCATTGCCTTTACAAATAGAAATGGCAGGTCGTAAGATCTTATATTTGAGGGGGTGTTTCAGTCTATTTGTGCTGCTATTACAAAATACCATGGACTGGGTAATTACTAAGAACAGAAATTTACTTCTTACAGTTTTGGAGGCTGGGAAGTTTAACATCAAGGTGCTATCAGGTTTGGTATCTGGTTAGGGCTGCCCTCTGCTTCCAACATGGCATCTTGTTGCTTCTTCCTTTGAAAGGTATGAATACTATGTCCTCATCACCTGATAGAACGGACAGAAATGGGGAACCCACTTCCTCAAGCCCTTTTATGAGGGCCCTAAATCTATGCACGAGGGCTCTGCCTTATATCTTAATCACTTTTTAAAGATCCCACCTCTTAATACTATCACATTGGCTATTAAGTTTCAACATATTAGTTGTGGGGGATGCATTCAGACCATAGCAGGGAGGAGGGTTAAGAAATAAAATAGTTCTGATCTTTTATTTAATGGATGAGGAGACTAAAGCAACCCAGAGATGACATGTTTAAGTTCATGTGAAAAGTGAAATTAAACAACAGCTTTGCCTAACAATGTTGAAGATAATATATATTAATCTATATTAAAATCTAGATTAACTTTTCTCTGTTAAACAAACATTTGTTAAAGGACAGTTATATCCCTTTTAGCTTCTTAGTTTTCCACTTGTAATGGAATCTGGATTTGCACTGTGGTTTTTGTTATATTTCATGATAATATTCAGGAACTTAATAACATCAAGGAGTCCTGCTAAATTAATCCATCCTGAGTAAGCAATTTTATTTCTCTCTGTAATATGTTCCAAACTGCTAAAATTATCCTTGTATCTCTGGATTTTTTCTCCATATCTCAGTAAGTTGAATGTGGATGACTGAGAGAGGTCTTAGGAAATCATAGATATACAGATGGTAGAAAATGGCCTTTGGCAGACTCATATTATATTGCTATAGTGATGACTAAGTGATAGAAATTAGTTATTGTAATAAAATGCTCCTTAAGCCAAATTCATGCAGGTAGAAAACTGATGTTCACTTTTGATTTTGCCTATATCACACATGTTAAAAGCAGCTATGAAAAATCAATATGAAGATTTTGCTTTCACAGTGCAACCATCAGTAAAATTAGAATCTTTTCCCAAAGTTATTCTCCTGATAACTACTTGAAATTAAAAGACTCTACAACCATCTGATTCAGCGTACTGACATTAACTGAGTTCAGACTGCTCCGGTGAAATTCTATGGACTGGAGAGCTTAGACAACAAATATTTATTTCTTTTGTTTCCAGAAACTGGAAGTCTGTGATCAGGGTGCCAGCATGATCAGGTTCTTTGTGAAGGCCCTCTTGCTGGTTATGTCCTCACATGGCCTTTCCTTGGTGCATGTAGATATAGAGAGAAATCCCTTCTCTCCATCTTTTTAAAACGGCACTAATCCCATTATGAGGGCCCCACCTTCATGACATCATTTAAGCCTAATTACCTCCTAAATGTCCTACCTCCAAACACCATCACATTGGGGACTAAGGCTGCAACATAGGCCAGGCCTGGCGTAGTGGCTCACGCCTGTAATCCTAGTACTCTGGGAGGCTGAGGCAGGAGGATGACTTGAGCTCAGGAGTTTGGGAAAGCCTGAGCAAGAGCAAGACCTCATCTCTACTAAAACTAGAAAGATCAGCCAGGTGTCATAGCATGTACCTGTAGTCCCAGCTACTCAGGAGGCTGAGATAAGAGGATTACTTGAGCCCAGGAGTTTGAGGTTGCAGTGAGCTATAATGATGCCACAGTACTCTACTCAGGGCAACACAGTGAGACTCTGTCTTAAAAAAAAGTCTGCAACATATAAATTTTGGGAGGACACAAACATTTAGCAGATACATTTCCTTTTAACATTAAAGATTACTTAAAAACTTAGCTTTGACAGTTTTTAAAATAACAAACACACTGTTATTGTGTTTGGATATGGCATTTGGATATTGCCTTTTGGATATAGCAAAATGAGGTGTAAGGCATCCAAACAATAATGGAAAATAAATGTCATGGGCACTTAGAATTTGCATTACTGTAAAATTTTGATTTGTGAGGATGGCCAAAATACTAATATTCTAGAATATTTTGAAAATGACATTTCCCAGAAATTAAAATATGAAAAAAAGAAGAATGTTGGCCAGTACATTTAGATTGAATATTTAAAGCAGAACTATTACAACTACATAAAATAAAACATTACCATTCACTAAGGTGTAATTTGATGGCAGATGGTGAAGTTGTTACAAACTCAAATACAGAGCTGGCGTGTGTTATTCTCATAAAATGATAAACTCCTGAGTTCTGATTTCTAATCCCCTATGACTATTATTGGCTTTATGGCTTCCCACTTGAGCATTTCTTCCCACTCTGTTTTCTGATGATGTTGATGACCACACTGCAGCAAAACTGCAGTACATTCAACTTTCCCACAGATGGGTATTGTACTTTCTTGCCTAATTTGGATCCTTGATCAACTGTCTTTAGAGGAAGAAAATTTGTTATAGCAGATTTATAATTTTTATGTAATTGTTAAAATATGATATTGTGTAATAAGCAGTGCTATTTGCTTTCAGATTTCACTACCTAAGAGCTGCCAGTAGTCTTAAAAAAATAATGGTGACAATGGAAAAGGGAATCAGAAAGAAAATAAATTTTATGGTCCAACAAACAATCCTAGTTTTATAATCATTCTAAAGCATTGTAAAATCTAATTTTCAGCCATAAATATGGTATTGGTAGTAAATTATCTTTGCTTTAAACATATAGATAGAAACCTGAAGCATGATAAAACCTAAGAAAACATATATTCCCTATATGAATAATTGATCTTTCTATATTGCTGAAATGTAATGGCTTACATGTAGTCCTCTTTTAAATTCATGCCACGTAGTACCATCCCATTAAAATGAATATTTGTTATGTTTATATCATTTTAAAATATGTTGAAAAGTATATTGTGAGTAGAGTCAGATTAAATGCAATCTGAATGAAGTGATTGTGTGAGATATTTGATCATCATGAATAACAATATAAATAATTCAGTACTTAAAATACACATGCCCCAACAGAATGAGAATTCCACAAATAATAGACTCATATTTCTTCTTTATTAACCTATTTCTACACAATGATTTTATAATTTTATTATAAAAATAGTGTTTTTCTCCCCTGAGGAATGGAGAATTATAAATAAGGAGGAGGAAGAAGGAATGATTTTCTCTTGAATTCATTCAGCTTTGCTTAGCACTTTACACCAAATGAGCTCCAAGGACTACAATTACTAAGCAAGTAAAAATTTAAATACAGAAGCCAAAAAAGAGTTGCTCCATTATATACTGAATTTAAATAGGCAATCAAAGTGTGCATTGATAACAATCACATTGTTTTCTGTAGTAAACTTCCATTTGTCTTGTGAAAGTTCTTCGCATTTTATATAATGAGGTAAACACAAGAACATGATTTGCGTGATTTACCAATGCAAGCAATGAGTAGAACCTCGCTGATATTTCCTGTGACACAAGAAAGATACTTCAAGTTTATAGAATATCGGAGATTGGGCAGAGCTTAGTAAGGAAAGGTCAACATGTTGATCAATACATCTGCATAACTCCAATAATTATCTTTTCTCACAGCCTACTTTATTCATAGATACAGAACTATCACCTGCCACAGTTTTATAGCTGATTGAAAAACTCAGCTATTACACTTAAAATAAATATCTCATCCTTGTGTTTTACCCTTTCTATGAAACAGATGTACATTATTTGGTATTATGTATTATAACATACTTTCATCCATTTATTGTGAGTTGAGTCAACCTATGTTCTCAAAGTGATGGATTATGAATGTAGCCACAGGACTCCCTTGAGGTACCAAATTGTTAGGGTGTTCAAGGGACAGATTGGGGTGTTTGGACATTTAATTCTTTACTTTAGGCCCTTAAGGAAATTTTAATGTTGGAGAATGTTATTATATATTAACATTATGTGTATATAAAAATTTTGGGTCTATTACTCACTTAGAAATGTATATGTTTATATATATAAATATATGTATAAATATATATTTGTCCTGATATTGTGTAGGAGATGATTTCTAATCTCTATAACAATACTCTGAGTAACAAGCACCACTTTTTTGAAGTTATCAGTACATAGTTGAGAGTACTTCTCAAAGTTTAACGTAAAATTGATGCGACTTTATGTTTCATAGGACAATATATCATTTAGATTTTCATGTTTCCTGAAAGTAAAGATGGTTGCGTGTCCATAATAATATTCCCAATGTTTAGCTTATAATAGTTATGCCATAATTTTTTTTTGTAAAATAAATCTACAAACATATTATGTGCCGAACTAGTACTTTCCTGGTATTATCATCTGTTCTAACAACCCTATAAGATGGATCATATTTTATTATCGTTGTTATTGTTATTTTGTTTTTCTTCTTGTTACTGTTGTCTCTGAAAATTTGAGTAAATTTTCCTATTCACCTAGCTGTTCATTGACAAAGTCAGAAATCTAAAGCTGGCCATATTCCAAATCTTAGACAGTTTCTTCTGAATTACATGATGTCAACCAGATACTGCTCCTAGAAAAAGCACAAGGTGATGGTTGCTAAGGATAGTTAGTGGAAGTGGTGAGTAAAATCTGAAAGCCAGAGATTTGTTTGAAATATTTCCTATAATTTTTCATTCTACACACACATGAGAGAACACCTTTAAAGGGGGAAAAAAAAAAACCCTAAGAAATCCAAAAAAAAACAAAAACAAAAAAAACAACAGTGTTTAGTCTGTGGTCCATTTGTCTCTTTTTCTTTTAAGCTTTTCTTTCTGGAAGACATCCTTCACTCTCCTGGCTCTGACCCTCACCAAATTGCTGATGACATCAAAAGCTCTTGCTTCAGATTCTCTTCGGAGTTTCAAACCCACAGACTCAATATCTATCCTAAAGCTACTTGAAACCAAGAATTTCCATGGCAAATAATCCTAAATCCCTGCTGCTCACTAAGACCCCTAAAGATTATCGCTGGCCCAGAGCATATTCCGGTTTGCTGCGGCCCCTTGAATGCTGTAATTGGGCCTTGAACACCTGCCTGGGGATGCCACTCCTCCTTGGTTAATATCTCCAAAATTGCACTCTGAACTGGCCCATTTTTGCTTTCCACCTTCCAGAATGTTATAAACTTTCTAGTTTAGGAGAGAATTCTGCTCTTTTTCAATCCATTGTTTTTCTAAATCACTCTACTTCAAAATCCTTAGTAATCCACTTGCCTACAGGATCGATTTCAAACTGCTAAGAAGGGTACTTTCACGGTCTGCTTCCAAACTACCTTACCGAGGTCATCCCCTTACCCTTCTGAACTCACCCACTCCCACACACCATCCAGCCATGATTAATACTTCTTACATAGTTCTTTTTTTAAAAGAAAAAATACATTGTCCCTTTGTATGTATGGTTCCCCCTATTGTATTTTTGCTTCTTTTCTGTGATCCAGAATCCTATTCACATGTTGCTTCCTTCCTCTACTATAGTTCCTTACATTCCCTCTTAGACATTTCTCCAAAAACTCAGTTTTATATAACAATATTAAAACACTCTTTCTAATTATTTCTATATAACTAAGTTTTCATAATTTCTTTTACTCCCTGAATAATTATAGACATGCATTTAATCTCAGTGCCAGTTTCCTCAGTTAAGATGTCGGTAATATCACTACCTATTTATAGGAATGTGGAGATTGGAGACACAATGCATGCAAAACAAAATCCTAAGCACATAGTCAGTACTCAATAAATGTTCCACAACGCAGAGTACTAACCACTACATAATCACAGCATGACATTGTGTTCATCTTTATTAGATGTGATCTTTATTAGAAATTGTATTACCCACAGCACCACAGATTTTTTATGAAAACATAATGTCTCATTTATCTTTGTAACTGTGAGAGATCCTATTATTGGCACATAGTATGTGCTTGATACATTTTTGCAGATTAGTGAATTATTATTCCTAACACCTCTTGATTCTGAACCTTACTTTTTCCTTTCAAAAAGGGTAACTTGTACATGTAACAATGTAAATTGGATAATACAATCACGATTACATAGTGATTGAAAACATTTTGCAAACCACAGCACACAGTCTATACCTGTGAAATAGAGCATCTATTCAACTGTTGTTCTGCCTTTTGTTGAAAAATCTTAATGATCTCTCTTCTAGCAAGCTAATTTTGCAAGTATTAATATCAACCAATTCAATTACAAGACTACATGTTTGAAGCATCACATTATAAAAAAAGATGGTCATTAAAGTGAAAGAATTAAATGGCTTAACATTGGTTTTAATAGTTTTTAAACCAAAGGCAACTTTATGTCCTTGGTTTTAATTAATTCATCCTATTATGTTCTGACCACCCTACCCTATTACCAGTATAGAGCTAAGGAGAATGAGCTAATTCCAAACAGGTGGGGAAAAAAATGAGTGGTTATTGGATACATAGAAAAGTTTCTCCTCCTTGTTTGGGTTTATTCCCATGTGTCTGATTTGTTTGGGCACCATGTTGCTAGGCCATAATAAATCGGTTATTGCAATTGCCTAATAACTGCTCTGTCTGATCCACCATGGGCCTCCCTCCTGCTCACATCCAATTCTTAACAGCATTCCTAGTGATCCTTTTAAAGTACACATCGTATCATGTTACTCCTCCTCTGTTCAAAACTTTCTAATGAATCTTAGTTCATCTGGGGTAAAGTCTGACGGCTTCCCCAGCCATGCTGCTCCCACGGGTGTCATAAACGTGGCATGCATACTCCCACTGCAAAACCTCGGCCTCTGCTGTTCCTGCTTCCTTCCCATAAAGCTCTCGACCCAGCTCTTCACCTTCACCCCCTTGAAAATGAGCTCATAAGTCATTCACTACCACCTTCTCTAGCATTTCCTATTTCCCTTCCTTGTTACGTATTTTTAAATGTACAACATCTATCATCACCTGAAATACTATTTATTTTACTTTTTTATTTGTTATTTATCACTCCCTCACCACTAAAATTTTAGCTCATTTCAGGCAACAATTTTTGTCAATTTAGTTAATTCCTGAATCCCCTGTGCTGATACATTGTAAGCACTCAATAAATACCAAATACATTTTGTAATCATTCAGTTAAAAAGAAATGTAAGAATAATTAAGCTTAACTATAATGTTCTAAGTTTTAGGTTAATATGTATTTTCGTATAGCTACTAGTAATAATCATGATGTATAGCAATTAATATAGATGTGTCTATTTGGAATTAAGAAATTAATAAACTGATATGTTTTAATTGAATAAAGTTTAAATTAAAATATATAATATTAAATAGAATATAAGATAATATATAATCTTATTTTTGCCAGGATTTTAATGCAATCCAGAAATCCCAGATTCTATAAGTGAAATATTAGGCAAATTTATCTGACTAGACATATTTATCCATATTATGATAAAAATAAATATAATAAGAGATATCATAAATAAAATCAAAAGACCAATATTAGACTTTAAAACATTATAATGCTCATCACAGTTTAAAGATTTATATTCATAATATAAAAGACATTTAAAATTGATTTTTATTAGATTTTTTATAATATAATTGATCAACAAAAAATTGCAGCTATTTGAAGCAGACAATTTGATGTTTTGGCATAGGCATGCACCTGTGAAACCATCATTACCATTAAAATAATGAATATCTCTACCATCCTCCCAAAATTTCCGTATGACCCTTTGTAAAAATCTCTTCCTCCTGGCTATCACCATGGCCTCTTTAACTATTCCCAGGAAGACACCATAGATTAGATTGCATTAAATGGATAAACCAATTTCAGGAAAATTGACAACAATATTGAGTCTTTCAACCCATGAATATGGTATATGTCTCTTTTTATTTAGATCTTCCTTATTTTTCTCAGCAAGGTATTATAACTTTCAGAGTACAGGTCTTTCAAGTCGTTTGCCAGATTAGCTCTAATTATTTCATATTTTTTGTTATTGCAAAGGGTATAATTTTGTAATTTCAATTTCTAATTGTTCATTACAAGTACATTAAAATACTATTTATACTCATTTTATACTTAAACCATTGCTGAATTTACTTATTGTTGACTTCTATTAACATTTAATAGATTCTATTAGATTCTTTACATAATGTCATCTCCAAGTAAAGACAGTTTAACTTCTTTCTTCCTAATTTGGATGCCTTTTATCTTTCCCTTGCCCTGTTCCATTAGCCAAAACCTTCAACACAGTGTTGAATAGAAGTGGTGAAAGTAGACTTGCCTTTTCCCTGATTTTCAGTCTCTCACACTAATATGATATTAGTTGTTGATTTTTCATAGATGCTTTTTATTGAATTGAGCAAGTACCCTTATATTTCTATTTTACCGAGTTTTTTGGTCAAGAATGGATATTAGATTTTGGTCAACTGCTTTTATTCCAATGCTATTAAGATAATTACATGTTTTTTTCATTTTTAATCTGTTATGATGATAAATTACATTGATTTTTTAAAAAATATTAAACCAACCTTGCATCCCTGAGATAAAGCCCAGTTTGCCTCATGTATTGAGTTGAGAAATATCTCCTTCAACTTTCTGAAAGCATTTGTAGAGAATTATTACTATTTTTGCTGTAATCTCAACAATTAAAACATCATTCAACACAATAATTTCCTTTCAGAAAATCTAACCTCAGGATAAAAAGGAACCATGTCATAGAATGATAATCACAGCATTGTAGTGTCAAAACATTGGAAAACTCTCAAACATCCATAAATAAAGAGTCAAATGTTTTAGTGAACTACAGATATGCTACAGAAAACAAATTTTCTACTAAAAAGAGTGAATTCTGTTTCATTTGCTTAGAGCAATGGCCATGATATATTGTTAAAAGAGAAACTTAGCAAGCAATGTGAATACTAACATCAAATGTTTTTGTTAAAAAATAGGAAAAAATAGAAAAAAGTGAAAAGATAAAAAACTTTCTTTTACTATTTTTTTTTTACCTTCAAGAGGGCATGTGGGAAATGTCATGAAAAGATTATTAACTTTTTAAAAGTTTTGTCTTTGCCTCATATTGCTTGCAATACTGAGCAGTTGTTGTTTTCACAATTTTTTTTTAAAAAAACATCATAACAATTTAAAAATTCCAGGAATATTCTAATGAGAGTCCAATATAATTTGCTAAAATATTCAACCACATATTGAAAGAAAATCAGTAAAAAGGACTGCTTTAATGTGTATATAATGAAACTTGGGAGTTAATAGAATATACTGTTTATCTAGAATTGCAAGAGAAATTCTCAGGAGATGAATGTTATAAGAACACTTGCTGATTGTTACAATTTAGCGTTTATTATGAAGATGAGGCACTGGAAATGACAGGGACATTTAAAAATACTTTGATGTGTCCTGCAACTCTGACTTGTGTTATTCATTGCCCAAGGATATTACCATGCAATTTAAAGTGAGCTTACTGATGTTAACTAATTAAACGATAATTTTCACATTTTCCTTGTTTATAGATCTCTCCTAGATAAATTGAATTTAAAATTTTTGTCTTTAATATTTCTGTTCTTTTAAACTTTTGTTTACTTTTTTAGTTTTCTTTTTATTTAAGTTAAAAAGATCTGATTTGGAAATATGTAATGCCCCTGCCTCCTTTCCCTGAATAATTTTTCACTTACGTCACCGTTTTATTAATTTTTGCCTTTATGAAGTGGCTTACTTGAGTCTCCTACTTTTTTGTATATATTTCACTGTGTTTTCTTTCCAATAGCATTTGTATAAAACATTCTTTTAAGTCAGTATTTTTGTTTTATTGGTCTTTCTTAGACCTTCATTTCATACCAATGATATTATGATCACTTAGTCTAAATATGCTCTGACTGCAGACTTTTTTAATATTGGATCCTTTTTAACTACTCTGTCAAGAATAGCTTCTGACTTGCCTGTTGGTTAAATATATTATAGGAAAGAACAACCCTAATTTGATTCTTGGATATGAATCTTCCTGAATTCATCAAATCAGGGTTTTCCTATAACATGTTCTCACCTTAGGTCTTAACCTTCCAAGGATAAATAGCCAAAAATACATTTTTTTTATATTTCATCACTTACTACAGTCCAAAGACTCTCTACCACTTTAGAAAAATACTGCATAAAAATGTATTCACATATATTTAATACTTCAGGATTTTCTTTTTAACTAAAATTCTTCAAAGACACAAAATAAGTTAGATAGAACAGACCTGCCTTATTGTTTCAAATAGCTGGTATTGCAGAGCAGGTGATTCTATAATTCCCATGGAGAACATAATAGCTAACATTTATCACCTGTTCAGTATGTGCTAGGCACCGTCTTGAACAATTTACATATGTCTATTTAATCCTCCCAGCAGCCATACTATTATGCTTATTACAATTATTAATTCCATTTTATAGAAATGAAAATTTAGGCCTCAGAAGGTTTAGCACTTTATACTAAGCCACACGGATAAATGTCAGTGCTTCTGACCCAGGCAATGGTACCACACAGTCCTATTCATCATGGCTGCATGACATGATCTCACCACAGTTCATTTTAACTCAACAATTTTAAAACTTAACTCTTCTGAATATTAGCATGGCACCTAAGAACATTTTAATCATGAAATTAAACAACCTAGATATTACCATTGTATAGCGATGCTACAATTATGTGTTTTATCTACTGTAAGCTCCTGGGGTCATATATCTATTTTTTTTAACATAGAAATTGATTTTCGTTATAACTCAAAAAATATAAAAATAGATTTTTCTCACTCCACTCTTAGGATTGTAAAAGAGCAGAAAAAGATACTGAAGTGATATTTCACTCCTCTGTGCCTCTGAAACATCCAGTGGTAAGGGCAGTACATGTAGAATACGAGATGTTGCAGCTTCCCACAAAGAGAGGTTAGGTTTTCTCTTATTGCTTAAGAAAGCCAATGGTTTTCAAACCTTTAGAGGCGTAATGGTTTGGTGGTTATTATTTTTAGATTTTACATCGGTGAACACGGCCAGAAAAAAATTTGAAATGAGGAAATTAAACAAAAGAATACCTTTTAAAAGGAAGACGCTAAATGAAAGATCATGTTGTAATCATGTTTCTATGAATAGAAGTTATGCAAAAAAGTAGCCAATACATCAGAACTGAAGGGAAAAAAGGGTCTTGTGAGCCAGCTGGTTTACACGAATGGTTTTGACATTACAGTTTCACTTAATCAGACGGTAGAATTTAGATCTCATCAAGCACCATACAGTCGATTTCCAAGGTGCTGAAAAATGACTATGGTATTATTTATTGTCCATTTTGTTATAATGTGACCTACTCAAACCCATTTCTCTGATGCCCTTAGCCACACTTCTGTTGCTCTCACTAACCCTTTTCTGACTTGTTTGGATGTCTTTTGTATATTTAAAAAATTTTTGCTCAATCACTTTTCATATAAACCTCAGTCTGCTGTTTTTTCAGCTTTTCTATTTACCTGATCCTTGCCTTCAGTTTTCATTTTCTTTCTAATTTTATACAGCCATGTGCCCATAAATATGTACTACACAGACACATATGCATGGAAATGCACATGTGTAAGAATAGTATGTGGTCACTTAGAGGCTCACTGTATAGTTTGAATTGTCCTCAAATCTTCAGAAGTGGGGTCTGGTTTTATTTAACTCCACTTAGAGATAACAAAATAGGTAGCAGAATTTTTTTTAAAGAAAAGGTGATTTTTGTAATGACACATAGACGGACTCCAAGGTAGAGCACAGAATTCCTGTCTTCAACCCCAAAAAGCATCCTCCTTTTCTATATAATTCGCTTACCTCATCTCAATTCATTAGTCAAACAGCTAAAATGCGCATATTTTACAGACATGTCAATCACACACACATCCCACCGACAATCCTAGCAGCAGTAATACCAGTTTAGCAATAAGGGTGATGTGATATTCTTTGATTGCCTTTCCTGTTCTCAGAAAAAACAGCACCCACACAGCCTGTCTCAGTCAGCTCAAGCTGCCCCAATGGAGGCCGATTGGATGGCTTAAACAATAGAAATGCATTTTCTCAAAATTCTGGAAGCTAAAAGTTTGAGATCAGGGTGCCAACATGGTCAGGTTCTGGTGAGGGCTCTATTCCTAGCTTGCAGATGGATGTTTTCTCACTGTGCTTTCACATGGCGGGGAGGGTTGGGGAGGTAGAGAGAGAAAGAGAGGGAGGAGGGAGTTAATTTTGATGTCTCTCCTTATAAAAACACTAATCCCAGCATGCAGGTCCCACCCTCCTAACTACATCTAAAACTAATTTCTTCCCATGGGCTCCAAATACTATCATATAGGGGGTTAGGGGTTTAACAGGAATTTTGTGGAAATACAGTTCAGTCTAGCACAGCCCTTATAATCTACATCGTAAGGGACTTGAAACTCTGATTCAGGAATCTATGCTCTTTTAATGTCAGCATGCTTAATTTCTGAATAGGTCTAGGCTGGCAGGATGTTAGAACAAGAGGAAAAAAAAAAAAAAAGAATAACCAAACTGATATAAAGATGAGAAATGTAAGGCATTTAAACTGTTTTCTACCACAAGATCCCTGCTTGGATTGGCCTCACATTCATCATCTAACCTCTGAGTCCATAAATGGAGGTATTATAATAACCCTCCAACCCTTCATCATCCGCCAGGGTGCCATAAAGATGAATTTGGTCTGTTTAGATGCACTCAGGGATTCCTTGGAGATCAGCAGTGCGTATGGAAGAGGCTTCAGTACCCTCCTATCTCTGATGCTGAACAAAGAAGTATTTGTTTAGCACCATGATTTTTTTAAGCTTGTGTAGGTTGTTTCAGCTTGATGAAATGATCTTTATTTTATAACATCAGGCTATCAAAATCATATTGTGATTGATTTTTAATAAACTTTATTTTTAGAGTAGTTTCAAGTTCACAACAAAATTGAGAGGAAGGTAAAGATATTTCCCATATATCTGCTGCCCATCCCAGCCTCCCCGACTACAGACACTCAGCATCACAGTGGTACAGTTGTTACAATCAATGAAGTACACTGACACAACATTATCACCCAAAGTTCATAGTTTTCCATTAAGGTTTACTCTTGATGTTGTACATTCTTTGAGTTTTGACAAATGTATGTCATGTATCCACCATTATAGTATCATACAGATTGGTTCCACTACCTAAAACTCCTCTGTGCACCACTTAATCCCTCTCGCCCCTTAGCCCATGGCAATCACTTATCCATTATTGTTTCCATAGTTTTGCCTTTTCCAGATTGTCTTGTATTTGGAATTATACAGTGTGTAGCCTTTTTAGATTGTCTTCTTTCATTTAGTAATATGCATTTAAGCTTCCTCGATGCCCTTCCATGGTTAGATACAAGCTCATCTGTTTTTATTGCTAAATAACATTTCATTACCTGCATGCACCACAGTTTATTTATCCATTCACCTAATGAAGGACATCTTGGTTGCTTCTAAATTTTGACAATTATAAAGAAATCTGCTTATAAACATTCGTGTACAGGTTATTATGTAGACATATGTTTTCTACTCATTTGGGCAAATACCAAGGAGCATGATTGCTGGATCATATGGTAGGAGTATGTTTAGTTCTGTAACAAACTGTCAAACTATCTTCCAAAGTGGCTATATCATTTTGAATTTTCACCATCAATAAATGAGATTTCTCTGTTGCTCCACATCTTCACCAACATGTGGTGGTGTCAGTGTTGTGCATTTTCCAAATTCTAACAGGTACATAATGGTATCTTACTATTGTTTTCATTTGCAATTTCCTAATGGCATACACTATTGAGTATGTTTTCATGCACACATTTCCATCTATGTATCTTTTTTGGTAAAGTGTTCAGATCTGCCCATTTTTTAATTCAGTTGTTCTTTTTCTCATTGCTGTGTTTTAGGAGTTCTTTGTGTATTTGAGATAATAGTCCTTTATCATATATGTATTTTACATTTTTTCCCAAATCTGTGGCTTGTCTTCTTATTCTCTCAAAATCTAGACAGATTTTTTAATTTATCCTGTATCATTTTGAAACATTTTTTTTAGCTGTCAAGTCAGTATTTGCATTGTTAGTGATAGTGCACATAAAATTTCCTTTGTAACACTTAGGGAGAACTTGACAATTCTTCTAATATTGATTTGTATATATAAATATACTACAGTTATATTCTAAATAGAGAAAAAACATAGGTTGAGATATCTAGAAAGTTTGGGTAAAGTCCCAAAACTCTAGTTCTGTTGCAAATAATTTAAAGAAATAACAAGAGTAATTTTTGAAAGCTGGATTCTCTGCCTTTAGATGCCAAATTTTGCCTATATAAAAATCAATAACTTAAAACACTCTAGGTCTGCAGGCTGAGAAGATTTTACAAATATCTTTTTAGCTTTTCAGAACAAGGCTATATGAAAATCCCTCAAACTAAATTCTAAGCCTCAGAATGGCTGATTTGCAAGCACCAGGAGAATTATGTTTAAAATTAAGTGTGTTAAAAATCTATGGAAATAAAATATCCTGGAAGAATATTTTTGACTAGTATGAAATAAAAACCTGTGTATGTAGTTCTAATATATAAATTATCTGGATGATGAGAGAGAAAAAGCATAGATCTGCTCTACTTAGTGATACTTTGGAAGCAATATCCAGGATAGTGCAAAAGACAGCCAGTTGATGGCTTTTGTGGTTTACTGAATGCCTAAGTAAAGGTGAGGTGTTCAATAACCACAAAAGCCCTTTACTGACACTAGAGCCCTAAGACTCCAATTACAATTCCTACTCTATGTGAGCACTGAGCTGATACAACAAACCAAAGCACAAAACTCTTTAAAACATTATTTTTCCTCAAGAGGGTTTGTTGATATGTTTTTTAAGTCTATTTTTTCATTTTATTTATGTATTTATTTATTTTTATTTCAGCATATTGCAGGGGTACAACTGTTTAGGTTACATATATTGCCTTTGCCCCACCCAATAGTTTTTAAATAATATTCTTTTTATTTCCCTCATTGACTTTATAGCACATAAATACATAAAATGAGATGGCTTGGAAAGAAAATTATTATTTGAGTAAAAGGTTTGTGAATAAATTATTATAGAAATAAACATACAGCCTCATTTCCATTTCCATAGCCCCCTAATCATTTGTATTTTGATTCTACCTTAGGGAAGTACAAATTCAGTAGCCTGCCTTCTTCCTGATAACCTCAGAACCTTTCTTCATGAGAAATCTTATGGAGATACCTTGGGAAATATTTAGTTGGATTATTATAACTACCTTCCTATTCTCCAGATATGGAATTAAGCCAGAAAGACTTTTTTAAAGGAACAAAACTAGTTATGAGTGAAACTTGAATTCTGCCCTCATTTCAAATTTCATTGTCCTTTGTGTGGATGTTATAATTGTCTTCTACAGTAATTGGGTTTCTATAGAACTGACTGAGATCCCTCCAACTCCATTCCTTATCCATATTCCTGAAAGTGATCATTCCAAAGGCTGTCCATGGTAATATGTCTTTCTGTGAGGACTCATTGCTTTGAGAACACAACCTGCTTAAAATGCTTTAGAAAAAATTGATTAACTATTTCTTAACTTTATTGCTCTTCTCTCATGACTTCACAGCTTTACAAATGGAAAGCTTGCTGGGTTGTTCTTTTCCATCTCTAAACTAACAAGTCCTCTCGTCTCTCTTTTTGATCCCTAGATGCCTTCATGTAGAGGTATTTGTCTTCCTTTTTAGGATTAACAGTCTATGTCTTTTGTCTGTATTATTTTTTTTCTTAAGCAGGGTTCTTAAAGATGCACATGTCTACTCATAAGACAGGCTACCTACACAAGAGAGAAATCATGCCACACCTGAAAAATCCCCAATCTGAAAAGGCTCATTGTTTACAAATAATATTTTCTTTTCTTTTAAAAATAGAAAGAGACAAGAGAGAAACTCATGTTTGCTATCTTTCATATCCTAGTGACAGTACCACAATTGAATCAGTTGCACAAACCAAAAATCTAGGAGTCACCTTTAAGTCCACTTTTCTCATCCCCCTATCTAATCTATCAGAAATCTCAGCAGTCTCTGCCAGTTCTACCTCTAGATATACCCACGATTATTTAATGGCTCTTCCTCTCTACAACTTTCCATGGTATTACAGTAGTACAGATGACTGCCATAGCTAATGCATGTACTGCTACAATAGTGTCTTAGCCCCTCTCCTGGTTTCCATACTTGTCCTACTTCAATTCATTTTCCTCATGGCAGCCACAGTATTCCTTTTAAGATATAAAACCAGTTATTTCACTGTCCATCTTAAATACTCCTTAGGCCTTCTATTATACATAGAATAAAGCCAAGAAGAAGAATCACCACGATCTAACCCCTGCCTACTGTCTAGCCTGATACCACTTTCTTTCTTCCTTGCTAAGTTCTTGATACATATGCGCTGGCATTCTCTCTGTTCCTTAAAGAGGCTCAGCTCCTTCCTGGCTCTTTTCCTTTGCTTTCCATCTACCTGGAACACTAGTGATTCCCATCCTTGCATGGGACACTCCTTTTCATTTGGGTCTTATATTACCTCTTCAGGGAGGCCATGATTGACTTCCCATGTAAACCAGCTTCCCTAGTCACTTAGTCATATTATTCTGTTCCTTTTTTTCACAGCATTATTACTGTCTGAAGTGAGATTGCTTATATCTTTGTTTTGTTAGTCTTTCCCTATAATAGAATGTAAGCTCAAAGAGGGCTGTCTTATTTGCTGCATTCTCAGCACATAGAACACATACATAAACAAATAAGCATATTCATTTTACTTAATATGTATGATGTTAATATACTTAATAATATATTTCTTTACTAAGGAAATCAATAAAAGAGTCCCAGATGCTTCCTTCCTTCCCTTTGGAATGAATGCTGAGATAGGTTCACACCAGTTCAATAGAAATCTAGTTTTCTGTCCCCAGGGCTGAGCAGTATGAGCCTGTTCTAGATCTTTAGAACAACACAAGAATCCCACCTGCAGGCAAAGGAGAGGGGCATTGTGAATAGTATCCAGATGTTGAAACTAAAGCTCTTTTAGCTGATCTCTACTTCTTAAGATCCTATCATTTCTCTCATCGGGATGAAAAAAAATCAAAGTATAACATTAATCATAGAGCTTAGAAATAATATGGGTGGGTCCTAGAGCATGGTCTTTATAGAATAATAGACTTTGCAGAATGAATTTTAAAAATTATAATAATAAGTAAAGGTGTTGGGGAAAAATTGTGACCTGCATGGTAATTCTTGGTACCATGGTCTTCTCCCATGTCCTGGGTAAAGGGACTGGACAGACACAAGCAGCTTGGCAGGGAGGCTGACTGGTCTTAAAGTACCTGATATTGGGAGTGATTCCAAGAGAGCAGGAATTACAGTTGTTGTTTAAGATGTAGGGTTGGAGAGGGAGGAGATCTAAGACCTGAAAGGAGCCTTAGAAAAGGACCATAATTCCCATGGTTGCTGAAAAGATCTAGTGACTTCTTGGAGTAAATCTCTCCTGAGACATGCAGAAGAGAATTGATTCTGACTACCTGCTATGTATATCCACCCTGTAGAGGATGGAATGGGGGCTGCCTAATTCACCTGTTTCTAGTGTTCTTGAAAAGAGCTTTGTAGACGGTTTGTGGAAATAGGGTATCTTGGGGGAAGCCTGAGAGCAGAAAGATATTATGTCCACCTTCAGAGGAGAACCCAGTTGGACCAGCTGCTCTGGCATCGACCCACCAGAGCAAAGAATCCAGGCCTTCCCTGCCTAGAGGCCTGCGCCTGCCAGAAAGAGGTCTACTCATTTGGAAGCTGAGTGAATCTACCCTACAGACAAATACAATTTGTAAACCGTTTAAGGGCCTCCGTAAATTGCGGGAGAGAAGCCCAGCTGAACAATTCAATAGATAGTTCCTATTGAGGCAGAACCAATGGAAGCAAGGAAAGGAATGAAGGACATATACCCAGGTCTTCTATAATAAATATAAATCTGTGTTCTTTTCATTTTGCAATTCTAATCAATTTCATGATATTCCTTGTGAACTTTCACATCATATTTTGACAGTTTTTTCCTAAATACTTGTTTCACTGTATTGTACTCATATTTTACAAGTCCATTTCTTCCATTACTTCCATGGAACTAAAGGGTTTTTGTTGTTGTTATTGTTTTTAATCAACTTTTCCTTCCTTTCTTGAATATTCACCAGCTGGTACTCTTCACTTAATATCCTTGACCCTAGGTCACTCTCACTCCTGCTTGCCTTTGCTCATGTCCTGTGTTAGATTCATCATTCCCCATCCAGCAAATGGTGCTGCAGTCCTCTAATATGCTGTTTGCAAAAAGTGACAATTTAAGTGTTCTTAAGAATCACTCTATTCTAATATGAGTAAATATTCAAAAATAATGCTACATAAAGTGTTTTTCTTTATAGGTTAAATTTTGAGGGAAGGCAGCAATAATTTATACTCCTTTCAAAGAGCTTCAGAAAAGTTACCATGACACAGTACGTTGTTTTCTGATTAAAAAAAAATAGTTTAAAGGAATCATCACAGCATTTTCATTTGGGGAAAAACAAATGAGAAATTCTAGGAAGGGTTTTCTCATGAGGAAATATAGAAAACACCTTTCTTTCTAAAACAAAATATAGAATTCAACAATCTTTAAACAAAACGAAAAGTAACAGCCACTAAAGACATCAGTATCATATTGGGAATAAATTAAGTGTTTTCAAACCAACAAGAAGGATCAAAGTTGTATTGAGCATGCATTGGTTCAGAGAGTATAAAAAAAGGCTCCTATCCTCACCCAGGAGGATAGGCAAGGTTTTGTTGAAATGTTTCTTCAATTGTTGCTTACCATTACATTTTGTGAGTGAGTGTGGGGATTTAGTTATCTACATGCACTGAAGTTGCCCTGGATCAGGAGCTTTGTGCCACTGTGTCTCCAGTACCTACATCAGTGCCTGCCACTCACTTCCTCTGCTTGGAAATACATTGAATAAATAAAACGATGACTTATTTTAGCAAAATTCCTTTAGGCACTTTAAAAAATATGAATGGTTAGATGCATCACTATCTTGAATATACAAATTTTCCATGTCCAGGAAAAGGCCTGGCATTGCAAGGTTATTGATAAAAAAATAATAACCCAGATGAGCCATATCCTATAACCCCTTTTATGCACAGAATTTGCACACTCTCCTCTCTCTATCTTTATCATGATGATTTCTTGGTTAAGAATCTGGGCCCACTGCATCAATGTACCAAGAACTATCAATTCTGTATTAATCAAGAGTTCATTTTATGTAGTTGTAAATTAAAGTAGATAATATGCCACATTATTAAATCAATGTCTATTTTGACTTAAAATGAAATAAAGCTCCTGTGTCATGTGCACAATAATTTGCCAAGAAAATTTGCTGAAGAAAATGAGTCATTTTGACTTTACCTACACGAACGGAACTTGGTGATTTTAAAATAACAGCTCCAATCTGTCATTTAGTATCGGAATATTTTTCTACCACCCTAAATCTACCCTGAAGTGATGGCTGATTTTCTAGCCACTACTAGTGGTGTTATGTATAACACCAAATTCATAAGTCCTTTGTTGCTCATTCAAGAGGTCTTTGCTCTTAAACATACTGTATCAGTGGCCAATGTTTAATGAAGTCAAATAAAACAAGATAGTAGATATGCTTCTCTAATACTCCTGCAACATATCTATACAAAATCTGCATTGATAATATCTGATTGTCTGATAATTTTTGCATAGTGGAAAATATGACTTTAGTAATGGGAAAAAACGAGAAAATATTCTTCAGTTACAGAAATTTGCCATCACTAGCAGTTTAAGATGCAAAGTCCACAACATTTTGACTTTGTGATATTCAATGTCCTTTGATGAATATGTTTTATAAAGCCTTTATACAAAACTTATGCAGAGTCATGCCCTGAGCAGATTCTTAATAAATCTTAATTGACTGCTCTTTGACTACATTTTGATAATGAGTTTTTCTGGTCCCAAGCCTGGGCTGATTAAAACTCGCTGTGTGTTGGCTAAGAGATGTTGTCTAATAGCCTGAGCTGTTTTGCTAAATAATATCCATCATAGCACTAGTTGTTTTCTAATATAGTTTCCTGCCCTATCCAACTTGGTTACATACAGGTCTGACATTGGCACAAGACCCACCACCTCTTGAACCTACTTGTTTATTATTATGGTAAAAGGGATCTGACCTGTTTGTAGGAGCTGAGGAAATTCCAGGTCTCTTTGTCATGGTCCAGAAGGGCCACAGACTACATTTCATTTTACCCTATGTTGTCTGACAGTCATGGCATTGCTAGAACTGTGTATACATTCACGTGTTACCAGTGGTTATAATCACAGTTTTAAATGTGCAGCACCAGTGCCCATTGGAGCCTCAGAGGAGGGAGTTTGGCAGGAAAACAGTCCCTCACTGTGCCGCCAGGTAGCTTGTCTACACCTGTCATTACCTGGCATCTATATGCAAGTGAAATAATCTTCCCAATTTGTATTTGGGCAAAATGCCATGACAACAGATGGACATGAGTGTATGGAACTGGGAAATTATGCATATACATTAAGAATGCAGACTATGAGCGTAAGTCCTTTCTAGGAACATCCAAACATCTGTCTGCTCTGAGCTTTTGTGTATAATGTTTGCACCATATGCCGTCACAGTGGGAGGGCCTTGTCAGAGAGGCAAAAATGAGCACTCATGAATTTCATGGAAATTGTTTCATAGGGTGAATTTGCTTCATCCCAGGAAAAAAGAACAGATAAAAATATTGTAAATATCTTTGTTACTATTTCAAATAGCAAATTTTAAAAACTGATTTTGCTAGCAAAAATGCAAAATTTTGGACATTATAGGAAAATGAAATTAAAATTTGGATCAATTATAAATCTATCTATGCATGATATGCCTATGTTATTTAAGCCTCTATAGAGTCATTTAAAGTTTCACTATTATTCATCTGAATCCTTTCTGTCTGAAACCAAAGCTGGAGGTCAAACCAATCAGAAGTTTTAAAGAAATTTTATAATTCATCTTGCAAGTCAAGGAATATTTTTAGTATGTGTATTTTTTTTTTTTTTTTACTGTGGGTATATCCTAAAACAGTAAAGCATTCTTTATTATTTGAAGTCTGGTATCTCAACAATTTGAAACCCTCTCTAATATAATATTAAGATTTATCCATAGGTATAATTTTAATTTTTTTAATAAGAAAAGCATTATCTTCATAATGTGTGTAGACCTTGTTTTTATATTTGGTAGTATTCCAGCTTTTCATACAAATTGAATACATATATTAATTAGTCTTTTATATTGTATTTATTTTTAATAATTGAAAATTAATTTTTCCATTTTTGTTCATCCTGAATTGAAGTAGCTTTACCTTTCTTTGTCTCTTTTGTACTTATTACATAAATAAATATTTGTCTATCACAATCTCTTTCTCTCTCAAGGGTGTTTTAATACTAAAGTAACAAATAAAATAATAGTAAAGCAATATTATGTAAATATAAATTTTCACCAGGCATGGTGGTGCGCATCCATAATCCTAGCTACTTGGGTGATTAAGACAGGAGGATCACTTGAGCTCAGGGGTTTCAGGCTGCAACGAGCTATGATTGTACCACTGCACTGTAACCTGGGTGGCAGAGTAAGACCCTGCCTTTTCCAAAGAAAATAAACAAATAAATAAAATCATCTTTACTACTTATGAGCTTATATTTTTGCTTTTCAATGAATATCTATGTTAGTAAATTAAGCTTAAAAATTTGAATATTATAAAACTATAGTGATCCATTCATATGTATAATTAAGATTCTTCAGAATCTTAGAACTCAATACTACTCCAGCAAACTAATATAAGATATATTTCCGAAGAGATAGCATTTCCAAGGTAAACTTGGGATATTTTATTTACTCGTATCTTTAAGATTATATATAATTCTGAAGCATCAGCAGCACATGGAATATTTAAATATTCAAAGAGATATTTTAGCTTCAGCTAGACTCGTGCTAATTATGAAGATTAGTTCCCAGTTACGTCTATGTTTAATAACAGATTAGAAATAAGCAGTATAATATAAAACCACAGACCTGAGGTTTAGAAAATTATATATGTTTTAAAAATAGTGCACAGATTATATTCAGTCTAGAAAATATTTAGGGTTTCAACTATTCATTTGGACATATAAAAAATTGTTTCTTCTGTATTTATTTGAAACACTTAAGATATCCCATGGCTATAAGTAAAGTGGTATGTATATTTCAGTTGTCTAATCAGGAAAACCTGAATTTATTAAAAATCTTGATCCTTTAACATTTAATGATATGAAAATTTCTGTCACTATGCATTGTTTTACTTTTATGAACTCTTTGTACTTCAGTTATCACAAATATGTGCAGATGATACTCAAATTTGCTCCCTCAACCCTCATATGAATTATTAGGATAACGCTTAAGGTCTCTGTGACATTTTAAACTGGGGTGATCAAAACCCAATATAAATTCTCCATCTTCAAACTTTTTTTCTGTATTTTTCCCTTTCTCTAGCTAATGGTGCCACTATACTTCTAGCCATTTCTCTACCTAAAAACCTCCTTTAGGCCTGCTGTGGCTCACTGGTACCACCAGCTACTCAGAAGGCTGAGGTGGATCACTTGAGCCCAGAAGTTACAATGAGTTATGTTCATGCCACCACACTCCAGCCTGGACAGCAGAGTGACATCCTGTCTCTAAAAAAAATAAAAATAAACTTCTTTCCCAATTATACTATATACTTCCTACTAGAGCACCCTTAAACGACCTGTTTCTCTCTCATACTCCACCACATGCATGAACACACTATTCTTTTCATTGTTGCCACAATTTCTCTGTGCCAAATTGTTTTAATCTCTATCCCAAAATACGGTTTGTGTTTGCCCACCTCCATGAGTCATCTATATTTTCTTATTGCGTGAAGTCTTGGGCAACATACATTTTAATTTCTAAAAATATTGATTACTATCCTTTTGGGTAATCAGTAATCAGTTTCATGTTTAACCTATCCATAACCATTTTGAAATAAGTGTGGCAAGTAGTCCAATTTAATCAGACATAGCATAAGGTATGTTGAACAGAATAGTCTCAACCAGCGTTAACATAAATGGATTTACCAAAGCTCTCAGTTTTGTGATCTTAGGGGTTGATTTTGTCAGCACTCAGTATGTTAGTTTGGGTCTTCCAATAAGCAGATGCCAAAATGTGATTAAACATGTTAGAATTATATTAGGGAAATGCTCTTGTGACAAAAAAAATAAAGAGGAATTCAAGGAAGGATGGAGAGCCCTCACACTACAATATCTGACCCCAAGGAAAGCCTTCTAGATTGCCCTGGTACCATGATATTATAAGAGAGATTCAACAACACTGTTAAGAAATTCTTGAGCATAGTTAGAGGAATCCTGTGTCTCCAGAAATGGATCTATTTAAGCATCTAACTATATTCAGTCACCAGCTGGGAGAAGCTATTGGGTAGCATGGCCTTTGGAGGAATAGGATTTCAGAGCATGGCAACTGGGGTTCTTGGTCAATTACACCTATAGTTACCGGTCTGTATTCTCTTGGCCATCACAACTGTGGAAGATGATTTACTTCTTAAAGCATGGTTCTCTAGCTACGCTGATAAGAAATTGGGTTTTATACTAACAGAAGTTGTTTTTCTTACACTAAGAATTAACTTAATCTGCAGTGTCAAATATTCATATTAATAAGATTAGCACATTTTCTCCATGTGAGCAGATTTCTATCTAGGAGCTGAATTCCAATGCAGTTGAATTGGTGAGCATGGACTCTGAACAAAGAAATTTAAATGGATAATTAAACTGCAATGACAACAAACTATGACATTCAGATATATAAACACTTTCATCTAAATCTATTAGCTGCCCCAAGAAATAGAGGGCTGGAGAGAGGCTGCTGAAGTATGCTTCTGAGGTCTGTCACTCCCGTTCTATGCTGGCTATCGTCTCTGTTAGCTTTGGCACAAACAAACCACCACAGTACTTAGTGGTATAAAGCACCTTTGTATTATCTATTTCTCCTGGTTCTGGGTTTGGCCAGGTGATTTTTCTGGTCTCCACTGGCTTGACTGGGACTGGATGGCTTAGAATGGCCTCACTCACATGTTAGGTGACTCAGATGGGATAGCAGGGAGGACGGGGATGACTTAAGCCTTTGCCTACATAGTGTCTCATCCTCCAGAAAGCTACCCTAGTGGCATAAGAATTTCCATTGATATAAGGGTTTCTGGTGACAGGAAAGGGCAAACCCCAATATGCAAACACCTTTCAAGTCTCTGCTTTTGTTACCTTTTTTATTGTTGTTTTAGCTAAGACAAATCACATGGCAAATCCCAGAGTCAGTGTGCTGGAAACTATCTACAGGTATATGGATGCAGGGAGCCCTGAACAAATTGGATTAGTCTATCACATCATCTGATTAGTATGTTGCCCCTCTTCCTCTTTTTTCCTGTTTCTCCTCCTCCTCCTCCTCCTATGCCTCCTCCTTCTTCATTTCCTTTTTCATTTTATGATTATACAATGAATGAGACCATATCTACTTTCTTACATTTTCTGATTCTAGAATAAAAAAGATTTATGCTCTAAGGTACACTTTTGTATATGTTGAATTCATCTATACTTTGTTAATTTTTATCTCAACCCTCTGTATTGCCAACAATGAGAATCTATTCCTTTCTATAATTCATAAGGACCCTGAATGTCCATGGGTTTTCCTCAGAGAGGAAGCTACATAGATATCCTCTAAAACTGGTGATTTTACATAAGAAAATTGTGGGATTAATGACCCATTTTGTTGGCACCTGGTCAGATTACTCAGTTGTGACAATTCATTACATTCCCTGATTCTAATAAAATAATAGACATGTTTATTCTTAAATTTAGTTGTTGCTTGAATATAAAAATTAGGAGGTAGAAATTGAATAATACATGATTTGTTAGAAACTATAATTTTCTAGTCTATGGCTTTTCTGTCAAGCTAACTGTGTTGAGCCTGTTATCACTATAATCAGGTGCTAAAAAGGGTAAACATGAAAACAACATGCTAAAAATAAAAAAAAATGCTTTGGAGTGACTAGCATTTTTGCTTGTAATCTAGGCAGTTTCTGAAGCATGAGGTAAGGCTGTGCATTAGAAATCCTTGTAGGCCTGGTGCATCACTGCCATTTTCTAGGCAGGGATTGTGGGTGACTGTGCATAGTCCTATGGCCTTCATTTTATATGTCTACACCACATCTCTGCAAAGCTACATTGGCATCATTTGGTGCAGATGATAATGACGCCCTTGATTGTTAGTCCCACAGCTAAGCCTCAAACATCATTTCTGTTGGCCTGCCCTCTACAAATATTTCTAGTCTCAATTCCTAGACCCCTCTCCACCACTGGAAAATCTGCTAGATGGATTTCACTCACTTAAACATACATTTAGAGAAAAAATAACTAATCAGATAAGCCGTTTGACACAAATAACCAATTAGTTTTGTACTGTTCAACCGTGTGTGTATGTGTGTGAGAGAGAAAGAGAGAGAGAGAGAGAGAGAGTAAAAGGAGAAACAGGGAAGACTGGCACTTGTTTTCAGAAGGTAGTATAATGATTCAGATCCACTTTTGGCCCTATTGAAATGATACATTTCCACATTGATGAAGATAAAGATAGTCCCTCTGACTTTGACTTAGCCTCTGGTTGTTATGAAATTTGCCTTCCACTGTGGCTCTCCCTTTCCATTAGCCCACTGCTAGAACACATAGACAATCCCTTGTGTTTAAATTTTGCACATCCACTTGTTTGGCTGGATTCCACAGCTTCCCAGTTGTCTGGAGCGGGTCCATATTATTGTAGTTCTTAATGGTTTTAATACATGCTCAGTGTCTACACTGGGCCTTGGGATTGCCCCTTTTTAGCTTATGCATCAGGAACCATCTGAATATCATGTAGTCATTCATAATCTGCACACATTCATCCAAGTAATGTTGTTTTTTAGTAATTCTCATGTTAACAATAATGACCCTGGTACATTCCAAGTTCTTATTCCATACTGCTGTCTTCTGTTTTCTAGCTAATACATCAAGTAGTATCTTAGGAAATATAGTCTGATGTCCTGCTGAGTACTTCCTTGATAAAAAAGCAACTGCAATTTCTCTATATAATAATAGAAATTTAAAGTATATATAGTTTTTATATCATTTTAGATTTTTATATACAAGTCTCCAGAAAACAAATGAAAAGATTCCTTTTTTGTTGTTTTTTTCTTTCTTTCTTTTTTTTTAATTCTAAGAACAATGTCTCATTTAACTCATCACATCATTTTTTTTCTCCTACAGGACTACAATGATGAAATTCGTCAGGAACAACTGCGTGAATTATCTTACTTAAATGGCTCAGAGGACTCTGGTCGTGGCAGAGGTATTAGAGGCAGAGGGATCAGAATAGCTCCCACAGCTCCTTCGAGGTACATTAGTTCTTACTTTAAACAAGTTAATGGTAAAGGAAGATAGCAGGCCTTTGTTGTCATGATCACAGCTAGGAATAAACAACAACATCAGCAACAATCACCACCTCCACAACAAAAACAATAATGATGAATGCTTATACATATATTAGCTCATCAAATATCCTCCATACTAGGAGATATCTACTATTTGCAGTTGAGAAAATGAGGTACAAAAGGTGCCTGGAATTTACATAAGGTCACATAGGCAATCTGATTCCAGAATTCACAGTTTATGCTTTTAACTGTGAATTCTGTTAACAACTACCCTTGCAAAATAAGGGTGGCAATTCTGGAAATTAGATTTAGAAAATAAAGCAGCAAACCTGAGACTTTCTACTTTCTTGTCCTTTCCCCAGGATTAGGGCACACAAATGATACAACCGTTTGCCTCTTTCAACCCTGATAACCTTATGTGAAGAGAAAACTATAAAGTCTGCACATCTGTGCCTTAAATGGTCCTTGAATTGATATCGTTTGCCAGGTAAGGAGGTAGGTAGGTAGGTGGGTAGATAGATAGATAGCTATATGGAGATACAGAGATAGATATAGACAATACATATGCCATCAGCCCAGAAAGCCAGAAGCACACTTCTTTCGTGGCTAATGGTAAAGATATGTAAAGTTCAGATACATTTGACTTTGAAATGCCCTTGGTGATCATAGAAGACTTGAGTTGATTTTGTTCACTTTGCAAAGAAATTGGAATCTTTCTGTATTAGAATTTGTTTTTTAGAATACTGAATTTGTTAAACTTTCAACAGAAAGCATTGGTTTGCAAGGAGGTAAAGTAAAAAATACTCATAGCCTTCACACAATGACTGTGTGATTCAATCATTCACTTCACCCTATTATAACTGGCCTTTAAATCTCTAAAAGACATAGATCTAGAATATTATTTCATATATCACGTAGAAATTATTCCAAGGGATGCTAAGATATTTTGCAGATTCAATTTCTTTCTTAAACTATACCCCAAATATTTTCAACCACCACTGTCAACATTAGCCACTGTTTTTAACATTTAAATCATAAATATCTCAAAAAGTTTCATACTTGGTAGGAAAAAAATGTTAAGAATGATAAATTTCTAAATAAAATATCAAGGAAATAACTGATTATAAGTAAAATGTGGCAATTCTGCAAACTAGATTTAGCTAAAAGCAAAACTTCTAAATATGTTCTAGAGCTTATATATTTATGTTATCTTTAAAAAAAATTAAAAATAGAGCTCTGTAATGTTGTTCAGGATCATTTGCTTATTACTAAGAATTAATGTGATGTAAAGCAATACTGTCCTTTTTTTAAATAGGATCAGTCTTTTGCACATTTCTAATCTCATCTTGATGGGTTTTGCAATGACATCATTGCAAGACATCCTTAATGGATTTAATCAAATGGGTTAAAACATGTAATTGCCACTTTTGTAGTTCAAAAAAATGCCAATTTTAGCAGTTTTATATGGTTTAACCTAAGCGTACATTTAGGCTGTCTAATGAAAGCGGCCAATTTATCTGTTCTATATTCCTTGAAATTGGGACCATTTACGAAAGATAATGCATTAACCTGCTTTTGATATTATAAAATCATTATATTAATAGATTTGTTGTGTTATTAATGTTTCTTAATAGGATATTGCATTTGCCATATTTGAATGGACCATATAAGATTTTAATTTCAGAATACTTTATTCTAAAATTTTAATTTGTTTAATAATTGAATAAAGAACAGTGCTGATTCAAAATGATCTAGATTTTTAAATATCTTCTTAGAAGAAAAATTTGATTGAAGGATTTTTCTATTTCATATTCCATATTATCATACAGATCTGATAATACATACATAAAAAGAAAAAATTAACACTGAAAATTAAATTTTACTTCCAATGTTATACTGATATCATTAATGTTACTAGCATTAGTGAAAGTAAATAGAACAGAACTTCGTTGTCTTCTATTTCAAACAACATGATCAAATGTATCTACAACTGAAAAAGGAAATAGCTTCCCAAAACAGAAAATCATACTGGTAGGAAAACCTTAGATAGCAGGAGTTAATGGATGCCAATTTGTACATATAAATGAAATTATTAGTTTATTAAGTTATTCAATTATACTTATGCTCAAATGATTGTGTCTAGAATATTTTAAAATTCTATAATTTGTTGGAAAGTATTTAATTAGAAAATTTACATTTCAATAAACATATCTATAACTAATCTTCTAATAATAATGCATACCAGAGAACAAAGCATTGCATCTATTATACTAATAATGTATTTTACATAAATGAAGAATGAAACTATGTGACATTTCTAACACACATCACCACTACATGTTGCAGTGAGAGCAATCAGTGGAAAATGAAACATTAGGGACAGACTTTGAAGGCTTTTGTTTACTACAATGAGAATTAATACTTAGAACAAATGGAATTTGTTAAAGAGGAGAGTAATCATATTTTTTTAAAGAAACAACTTTATTGAAGTATAATTTACATACCATGCCATTAATCCATTTTAAGTCTACAATTAAATGATTATTAGTAAATTTACCAAGTTGCACAGCTATTCACACAAATCAGTTTTAGAACATTTCCTTCCCCCTATTGAGACCCCTAGTTCCCATCCTCAACTACATTTCAAGCATGCCCCTCCCCTTCACAATGTAATCATATTTGTGTCTAAGAAAGACTATTCAGTTATCACTGTGGGTGATGCAGAAGAGTTGAAGTGATGAGAGAGGAAGACAGAGAAAGAAAGAGAGACAGAGACAGACAGAGAGAGAAACTCACAGCATGGGAGCCAGTGAGAAGACAAGTCCATTATCCAAGACAGACAGAAATGAACAGCACTTGGAGTGTAGAAAGATGGGGTCAGATTAGAGTTTAAAGTGTATAGAAATTAATGCCAATTAGATATTGGAGAAGAAATGTGGCCCAAGACAAAGATAACTCTCTAGTATCTAGCCTGGTAAGAGATTGATGATTTCATCAAACCAGATTGGGTAAAGGATCAAGTTAAATGATGAATATAATTATTCCTGTAAGTAATCCTATCTATATGGATTGCTAGTGTGACCTTAGGCAGGAGACTGGTACTGTCTGTTCCTAGGTTTCTTAACTTACAAAATAGCTTAGAACTGCCTCCATGACAAGCTTGTCAAGATGCTTACATTAGATGAGGCAGGTAAGGCTGTGGTTCCTAAATTAGGCTGTACAATGGCGTCACTAGGGCTCCCTGCCTGCAGAGACTGTGATTTAATTCGCCTGGGGTATGGGCTGGAATTTGGAATTTTTAAAAGATCCTCAAGTAACTCTAATCTGCAGGGAAGTTAGGGAACTTCGGATATAAGGAACACAAACCAGGATATGGCATTATGTTAGGAAGGAAACAAATAGTCATCATTAGAGTTAGGGACTGCAGGGTGTAACCGTGAGAGAAAGAAAGAAGATCCAGGACAGAAACTGGGGATACCCATATTCCAAAATGACTGCAGGAATAGAAGCCAGTGAAGGAGGCTGAGAAGTAAGAAAGAGGATGGAGGAAAAGTGGAGAAAAGCAGGGTCATAAAAGTGCACAGAAGCATTTTCCAGATATTAGTCCACGGTCTTAAATATAATAGGGGAGGTGCAGTCATGGGGAGACTGTAAAAGAATCTAGTGGATTTGGAAATCGGTAGCCTACAGGTGATCTCAGCTGAGAGTGTTCTCAGCAGAGTGGTGAAAGTAAGGACTAGATTGATCCCATTCAGTTCAGGAATGAGCAGGAAGAAGGTAAAGAATTAAACATGAAAATGTTCTTTCAAGAAGTCAGAAGAATAACAAAAAGACTACTGCAGTGTGAATTTAGCCAGGGGCAGTGTCCTAAAATAGGTGATGTGAATCGTGAGTTGAATTGGAGGAGGGAGCAACAATGTTAATAACCCAGGGAAGAGACATTGTGTATAGGAATTAATGAGTCAGGCTCAAGAGACAGGTTTGCTAGGGATGTGTCTGGTAGTCACTCGATGAAGGAATGGAATAAGAAATTAGATTTGATGCAAGCATCATAAAATTTTAGAACAGGAATAAGTGTTATAGATTCAGAAATCTCTGTTTTACGCATTAGAAAAAAAAATCCACGTCAGGCCTAGGTAATTACAGTATTTATCCAGGATTATTTAAGGTATAGCCAAGACTTGTGAATATAGTTTAGCATAGGGTAACCATATAATTTATTACCCACACATGGATGCTTTTGAGAGTGTTAGAAGGTAACCTGAGCAGGAAGCTAGGACAACAGTTGTAAAACCTGGATGTGTGCTCATCTTGCTTATGAGGAAACAGACAGGTACTTGGAGGCCCAGTGAAGGTAAATTGGTCTTTACATCCTTTTTCATAGATACATTTTTATATTATCATGATAATAGAGAATACTGTATTCTCAGCTGTGTTGTATTTGAAGCAGCCCTGGGTCTTTGGGTCTTTTGTATTTCGCCTTCTCCCAATCTAGGAGAGTGTTCTTATATGCATTAGACTCACAGTAATTTTTCTGATAGTTTCTCTATTCATCAACTTTATAATCTATTTAAAATTTTTAAAAGCTTTACACCGTTCTTAGTCTTGACTCCTAAAAGCTCATTTTTTGCAAGCAACAAAGAGCCAGCCGACTGCTATTCATAGCAAAAAGCATAACCTACATCCACGTATGTGGGTACAGCCAAACAGTGTGATTGTTGACATGCCAATGATCATCATTTTTGCCAAAGCTTTAGTGATCCTGCTGAAAGCAGTGCTTTCTGGAGGCCAACCTTTCAGACATAATAAAAAGTGAAATAACTGTGCTTGTGCCCAAAGATTTCAGACAAACATTCAACCTTTCTACAGGCTCAAAATACCATAAAAGTTGGCTGCAACCATTTGATCTTATGCTTTTAATGCAAGTTACTTTTGTGTCAAGAACTGCAGTACAGAGTATTCAGTCTATTCTTTTTATTGCGGAGACTATCCCACTAGCATCATAGTTACCATAGTACAATATATTATGTCAAGGACTGCACCCGCTCAGGGGGTTACGTGCATGATGATAAATCAGTGACAATGAGTTGGGATTTCAAGCGACCTCAAACTTAAGCTGCTATAATAAACAGAATGATATCACCATGGTTAGAGTTCCTCATTTTATTAAAGTGCAGGCAGATATTTTTTCTTGTAAATGATAATATTGCATATAGCTAGCAATAACCCCCAGGATGGAGGAGATATAGACAGAGGTTTCATAGATGGTCCAATGAGTCATACATCAGAATGTACTCTCATTTGGGTCTTCTTGGCAAATTTTGAATATAATTAGAGTGCATTTGTTTGTTTGTTTTTTGCTTTAGTTTTTTAGTTATATAGAAGACAATATCAAAGTGTTTTACAGATTTTCATAAGAACTAAGTCATAGTATTTGCAAATGTATGTTGCTATAGAGGTCAAAACACTTTACATATTAAATAATCTCTATGGGGGGGGAGAGAGAGAGAGAGACATTTGTATTTCTTCCATTGTATGGAGGCTATGAGATGTGAACTTTTTTCTGTTATAGTCCCTTTGCTCCTATCCCTTGTGTCTCATCTATACACGACCTGTTTTTCCTAGGGGCCGTGGCGGTGCCATTCCTCCTCCCCCGCCACCTGGACGGGGTGTTCTCACCCCTCGAGGAACCACTGTGACCCGTGGAGCTCTTCCAGTGCCCCCTGTAGCAAGGGGTGTCCCTACCCCTCGAGCCCGGGGGGCACCCACAGTGCCAGGATACAGGCCACCCCCTCCTCCAGCCCATGAGGCCTATGAAGAATATGTAAGTACTCTCAAAAAGTAAGTTATGAGGAAGAGTGAAATTGGTGAACAATCTAGGCCTCAAAAAAATGCATGTACCATGAATACAGCAGGTAATGTTTGGTGCAGAAAACTAATGTCATTCGCAGTGGAATTTAATCAGTGTACTTGAACAAGAGCATTTTGAGAAAACCCTTCATTTTACAGGTGTCATCCCTTTTGTTAGTGTCAGTTCAATAGCTTGGATACTAAGAATCAAACTATCTTGAGGATTTCTTATCTTTAGAAGGCTTGATCAGATTTCAAATGAGAAATAATTATAAACATAATGCAAATCACCATGAATTCAGAGAATTCTTCAGGGGCATAAAGCAGAAATATTTGAGAAATATAATATGATTCTATTTTAAACTTTGGTAATAATGTAAGACCGTGTGGCTATTCTTTGATTTGCATATATCCTGACTCATTCACTGTATTAAAGATATGGATTGACATAAAGAACTCAAGAAAATGTAGAATGAACAGCAGAAATGCAGTGTCTCTAAGCACCGTCTCTTTTCCCATCCACTCTATCTCTTGGTCATCTTATATATTCTAATACCTTTTCACCTTTAGTTCAGGTTTTCAGTGTTCTACGGGTTGTACTGAGTTCCTTGTGTTCATTTCTCCTAGTCGATTGTGAACTTGTAAAAAGGAAGTTTCCTGTTCACTTGTGTAACCACAGGGAATCCGCTGTAAATGTTAAATTGAGCAAGCCAGATCATCATCCTATGAAACAGATCCCTTTTGCCTTTAACCTCTCCATCACACCCACCCCCTGATCTAGGTATTTGTTTCATTCAACCACCCACAAACATGCTGTCCTCTTTAATATCTTTTGTGAATTTATATAAGTAAATATAAACTCTTCAAGTATAGTTACCAACACATGCTGGACACTCAAAACATATAAATATTTTATGGAGTAGTTAATAACCAATCAAAATTTACCCCTAAAATAAACATAATTTATAGGTATTACTAAAAATATATTAATGCTTAGTGTATGTTTGTTTTTAGGAATAATGTTACGGCTTAAATATGAAACATTGATTAATACCTGCAAGAGTGAAGAAAAATTAACTGTAGAAATCCACTTCTACTGGAACAGATGAAATGTGTTCATTTAAAGTATCTTTAATACATCAGGTATCAATATTTAAAAACTTATACAATCTTAAAATTGCAAAACCAGAAGCAGAAAACATATTCCACCCTGTAAACAAGCCCACAAGTCAAAATCACAGGGACATGCCCAGTTCTGCCATCTTTTGCCTGAGACATAATATGTGCAAAATAAGTAGTTGTTAAATGAATGAGTTAAAAATCCGCAGTAAGGATGGTGGAATCATTTTTTTTTTAATCTCTGAGGAACATTTCAGCTCCACAATCTTTATGTACATTGTCACTATGGTGTTTTTGCCCTCTAAATAGAGGCTTAAACAGATGATGTTTTCAAAATTTAGAAAAGAGAGAAAAACTTTTCAGCTAATAGTGGTCAACATTGTTATTAATGAAAGAATTTACATGGCACACATGGGACTATGAAAGAGAACAGGATTGGCAAAACAGAACTGTAGCCTTTCATGTGCATTCCAAGTTATAGTGAATAAATCACTAGAATACGAGGCAGTAAGAGTAAGCGGTAAAAGCATAAAGCATTTATGGAAACATGAGTAGAAAGGCTTATATTCTGAATAGGGAAATATAAGAGGGGGTGTTTCTTAGAAAAGATAAAAGAACATATTAAAACCATGTAATGTGAAATTTTTACTTAGGTTTTAAAGTATATAGTCCCTTTTTATTCATCTACTCAGTCATTCACTGAGCCTCTATCTTATCGCAGTTGTGTTTTGAAGGTTCTGGACATGTATCTGTGAATAAATCAGACCAACTGTCTGCTTTCACAGAGCTTAGAATTTAGTGGGAGGAGAAAGAAAACAAACATATTATATATAAATAAATGAATAAATAAATTTGGCAAAGTTAAAACAGATGGTATAATGGTGGTGTCCTATGAATATAGGTCCATGAAATACAGTAATAGGAATGCCATTAGGCCTTAAGAACGGTCTGACCAAGAAAAAACAACTATTAGAAATCTCTCCCCCATCTCATCTTTGTTTTCTCTGCACGTTTCCATTCCATTTTTATCTATAGGCTGGATTTTTTGACACCTCTGATCAATGTGACTTACATATACATGTCCATCTCTAGTTACCAGCAGATACTGGCTGGCTGGCTGTCTCTCAGGCTTGATTCAGATGCTCAGGTGGGAGAATCATAGTCAGCCAGGCTTCTCAGGTGTCTACCAGTAGTAGTCAGCTATGAATTTAGGGAGGAGGTCATTTGAAATTAGATCTGGGATCTACCACTCATTAGTCTCCAATGTGGAGGGTAGGGGAGGAGAGAAGTTTATACAATAGAAACATAGTTACTGGGGACCCAACCCCAAGGACAATATGGGGAGACACTAGTTTCTAGAGTGGGAAAAGTATTATAAGCTTGACAGATGTCAATCTATGAGAACATACCATTGATAATGGTAGGTAAAAGTATATGGATACTGCTTTTGAAAACCTATTTTCTATCATAGTTTATTTAAACCTATCATGTATCAAATTTTAATGATTTTTTTTTTCCTAAAACCAATTCAATGAGCATACACAAAGTCTGATACATGGCTGATAGGCTGCTGGCTGCAGTCTTTGAAGTCCTCAGTACCAAACCCAGAATAACACCCAAGAGCTGCTTCTCTCTGCTCTAATTTTAGACTATTGATTTTTCTATATGGGGTAAGAAAAACAAAAGTTTAAGTGTTTCAATAACAAAATAATAGCACCATGCTGAGTTGATGGTGAAAATCTCAAAGGAGTTCTTAACTTTCAGATAAAATTTCTTAGAAGAGCTTCCCTTTATTATAAATCACACCATGAGTCAATTCACTCTTCAGACTTGTTTCTCCCCTGCTGAGCCTCTGCATTAAGTTTCTGACCACATGGAATGTATTTAGGTAATCAAATCCACTCCTTGCAGCTGGCCTGACAAGAAACAGCTTACTGTAATTGAGATTGCTGTTTAAAACCATCATTAGTGTTAGCTGTGTCTAAAAAAAATGTGAATTTTAGTTTAATTGTTACACATTCTAACCAAGACTTTAAATATTTTAAAGCTTCTTTTCATTGACCTTCTGCTAAGAAGAGCACATTTACACTTTACAGATCCATCATCATGATTGAAGTAGATTTGGAGAATGGAAAAGTAGATTTCAACAAAAACTCCTATACCACAAAATATTAAGCATATCAGCTGTGCCAGTGGATGTTAGAATAAACTAAAACTCTTGAATACCTATTAGGTTCTAGTCACTGTATATTAATTCACTTGATCTTGTGATAATACTGTCAACTAGTTATTAATTTTACTAGGTGAAAAAACTGAAGCTTGGAATTAGGAATTGCAACCAGTTTTCTGTCTCCTAGGCCTCTCTGTTAGATTGTGTTTCTTCTCCATAAAGAACCATAAAATACCCTGCATAGTATTTGTCTCACAGAGAACTCACACGTTTATACAGGTCATTTGTACTTCATACTCACATCCACACCACTAGTCAGTTTTTGAATCCTCTCGGCATGATTTAGAACATCTCCCAGCCCCTGCATGAGCACCTCCTGCTACAGGAAACTCAATATCTCCAGGGAAACTGGGTGCTAGAAATATAAAAACTATAGTTAAAGAGACAATGTCTGTACTCTAAAAAGTATGTCATCTGAGACAGAGTTAGTGCAACAATTAACATATAATATGTATTTGCTATATAAGGTTCTTATCTTTACCTACTCTCTGTTAGAAGTCATTTTTGCTATTATCTTCTCCCACTCAGAAGACTTCATATATCCTAAAGGCAGTCAGTGTTTTTTACATTTGTTTTCTCTTTGCAAAGCACTTTCCAAGTAAAGTGCTTGATAGAGCAATTGAATTGAATCTACTGATGATATTTTTGGAAAGACATTATACAAATGTACACTAACATACATATATATCTTATATAAGTATTAAATGAATGACAATAGAATATAGTATATATTAGGTGCCAAATAGAGACTATACGTGTTCCAGTAACGGAAATTATCACCGATGGCTATGAGTGTTTTAGAAAACCTCTAAGAGGATAGGGAAAACAACTACGGTAGACCAAGATAACAGGTATAACTTTGAGAATTAGAGAGAAGAGGGAGAATGTTCCATGCAAAAGGGATGGTAAGAACAAAAGACAAGAAAAGGGACCTTTCAAAGCAAATCTAAAGAATCTGAGAGAACAATCTGGTGAAACAGAGTTCATTTAAGATAGTAGTGGAAATAATACAGGACAGGACAATAGAGCGGGGTTAAAAATGACCTCAAAGGTCGACGTAATTTCACTTATTGTAGTAAAAAGCCACCTGAAGCTTTTGGAGCTGAAGATAAACTAAGGTTTTGGAGAATTTTTTTAATTCTCAATTGTTCATGGTGGATTGGAGAAGAGGATGAAAAAGGGGGAGAAGATTTAAGGAACTAACAACAGGGAGGCTTACTGAGATGTGGCCTTGGCTATGAGGATAGGAATGGGAGTGCAAGTTATCAAGGCCAAAGTTAAGGCTGAATATGAAAACAATAGGGTTTGGTGACAAGTGAGTGTGGGAGGAGTAAGAAAAAGCAGTCGAGGCTCACTCAAACGTGTGGTTATTATATAAGGGAGGGGGTAGGGGAAGGAGCACAGGCGGGCAGGCTGCAGTGGGGAGGGGTGAGTAGTGAAGAAGTGACCTGAAAGCCAAAGAAGCTCCTTTCCGTGGATCTGGGAGGGGCCTTACACACATGTCTTCTCTCTTTGCTGCAAAAGTAAGACATTTTACTGCACACGGTTGAGATTACATCCCCACCTGTCAGACTTCCCCTTGGGCCAGATGGTGTGGAGTGGGCATGACTATTTGTGAGATCCTACTGAGAAGAGTTTGCTTGGAAATTTATTTAGTTTGAGTTTACTGCAGTATTTTTTACTTGTGTTGTTTGGGCATTGCTACGGTTCTGTTGTAGACATTATTGCAGAAATACTCAGCAACTCATCTGTGTCATGACTCAAGTATTCACAGACAGAGTTCTTCCTGCTATATGATTGAGCTAGGGCATTGATCCAGGAAGGATGTGGTTAGTAGTGGTGAAACAGGGTACGAATTGTACTGGGCCAGAAATTGTTCTATGGAAAACTCTTCCATAGCATTCAGCTCAGCTATGAAAGAGTCTTGACTGAGATTTCCCCAAATTTGGCAACAATGCTAGCAGTCTGTAGCATAACATTTTTTATTTTTTTTGAGACAGAGTCTCACTCTGTTCCCCGAGCTAGAGTGCTGTGGC
>CAUYRT010020862.1:0-36995 GCA_963574885.1 Lepilemur ruficaudatus
ACATGATCCCTGTTTGGCGCTGGCGCTTTCTCCAATCACACTGTTTAGGGGAGATCCCATGCACAATTTGTAGGGTTACATCACTTTATCCGTGGCATCTTAAATGCTTAAGAACAAGATAATGAGAGAGTTGTCAATTCCTTTTTTGATGTCAAGTAACTATAGGTGGAAAGCACTTAAGTATGGACCTTCCTCTCCCAAAATGTTATAGCACACTCTCTGTTAAGGTAGCTGTATCACCACAAAGGTAGACACATGTCTACCCGTCTTGGTTTGGTTTCCTGCTGTGAACATGCATTTTTCCAGTTGGTGTGTCCACCCTGTCTCTAGGATCATTCTTGGCCCATGGCACCTGCCAGGTGTTTTGTAAGTTTTCTTAAGTGGTGTCTAGAGATAATTTCACTGAGCCCTGGTGGGCGAACATAGAGTTGACAGGTTTGTGTTTGAGCCCCCGCTGCTGGCCTCACATTGGGGTTCAGTTTTTTTCATCTAACCTGGAAGACTGTGGATAAGGGTCCCAGAAAGGCTGGTGTGTCAGGAGGGGTGTGGTACAGGGAGCTGGCCGGCTATGCTGTGACTCAGACTGAGGTGTCCCCATGCAGCCCAGAGGCACTGGAGCAGCTGGCCTGCACGCCTGCCTGGACTTTGTCCTGGGAGCCGATGGCTCAAGGCAAAGCGAGAAGACTGGCAGTGGCAGCATTTGCAGCAAGGTGGCTTCCTGGGTAGTTGTGGTGTGGTGTGAAGGATTATCAGGGCTTGGCTGTGGAGTGTCATCTGTCGTTTACTGCCCAGAGCTAGTGGCACTAAGGGAATCCTTCCTGCTCTTGGCAGGGTCTGGGGCACTGTTCTTGGCTTTGTAGGCTTCACGCTTTCATTTTGCCCTCCTAGGAATTTTGTAAGCTATGCAACATTCTTTAGGTAAATTCTATTTTCCACTTTGCTCAGCCAACTTGTATTCTGTTGCTTGAACGTCAAACCCAGAACAAGGTAGGATTGGAACAAGGAGCGGAAGCGGGCAGTAGGCCCTCAGGGAAACAGGGTCAGGGCACTGGGGACTGGTTATTCACCCAGGGTAGGGCAGAGGCAGTGAGATCCAGCCAGGATTGAATGATGGGCTCTTGCAGTCCGTGGCAGGCAGTGGGGAGTCTGTTATCCAGATTTTCCTCTCTGTTCAGCTTAAAGAAAAAGAATGCTGAGCCCCAATTCTTAAACTTTCAGCGCATGGCTTGGCCTGACACGAGGGACTTGCTGGGAAATAAAGGAAGGGGCACAGTAAGGGAGCCGAGGCTGTCTGGGTGTGATCCTTGCGGTTGCTATTCACACGGGCAGTTGTGTTCATGGCCTCGCTTGGCTCCTGTGCAGACGCTGTCCTCAATTGAGGAAGCAGATGCCTGAGATGTGGTGGCCGCTGGGGTGATTTGGAGGACACAGAATCCTGCTCAACTTTGCCAGCAAGGCAGGCCTGGGCCTCTGTTGCATGCGGCTGCTTCCACCTGGCTCTAGCACCTCCCTGGGAAGCCAGTTGCCTTGTGCTTGTCCCCTGCACAGCTTATACCCAGACTTGAGTCACACCCAAGCAAGGCAGGGGTGCAGCTGCCGTTATAAAGTCCACAATGAGGAAGCTTACACAACAACTGGACTTGGAGTTTGCTGATTTTGCGTGGATGCTAATATATATACTGGTGGAACCAGAGGCTGCTAGACCAAGGAGGGCAAGCACAGTTTTAGATTATGCCAAACTTATCAATGTGAGTGCACTTTCTCCAGGAAGATCTTAAACCCTACGCCAATCCAGTATATAATTCTTTGATGATATTTTCATGGGCCTCCCCTCTTCATGTCCTCATTTTTTCTTACCCAACTTGATTTCCGAGGTCACTGTTATTGCCACTCATCGTTTGCCTCTTGGGCTCCCTTGTTCTTCCCTCACTTCCTCGTACTTCTTTGGCAAAACCCAAACCTGTCAAATCCGACTTTTTGCTTCCTCCCTCCCTATCTACATCTGCCCAGCTGAATGTGGCTGGGACCAAACACATGGCTGTGCTGAGTGGCCCAACCAGCCACATCCACAGTCACTCACCCCTTCTTCCCTGTTTCTTTCCCTCCCAGACAGTGCCGTGGGGTGTAGCAGGGATGGGGAAAATTTCTGCCCTCCTGGGAACATGCATTTTAGTGAAGGGGACAGACAGATACACATGATGAATAAATAAAATGTACGGTTGTAAAATAAAGCCACGAAAAGGGAGGGGCAGTGGAAAGGGGGCTGGGTAAGGCCTCATTTAGGAGGTGATTGTTTAGTAGAGTCCCACAGAGGAGCGGGGAAGGGCACTCCAGGCAGACCAAGGGCAAAGGCCCTGAGGCAGGACCCTCGTTGGATGTTCATGGGACAGCAAGGAGGCCAGTAGGGCTGTAGCAGAGTGAAGCAGAGGGGGAGCAACAGAAAATGAGGATAGAACAGGGGTCCCCATTACCTGGGGCCTCAGAAGTCAGGGAGGACTGGCTTTTTCTCTGAGTGAGCCAGGAGCTACTGGAGAGTTTTAAGCAGAGGAGAGACATCACCTACCTTAGGTCCTAACAGGATCATTCTGGCAGTGCTGTAGAATAATTGGAAGGAGGGCTAGAGTAGAGAATTAGGGGGAGCAGTCAGGAGGCTGTCGCAGTGAGCCAGGCAGAGATGGTGGTGGCTCGGGCCAGGCCAAGAGTTTGATGATAAATAGTTGGATTTATACGTATTTTATATAGGGTAGATGGCTGGTCCTCAACTTGACAGCTGAATGTCTACATTAAACTAAAAGAGGGTTCAGTAGGAACCTGAAGAAGTGGACATCACCTGAGGTCCTACACTCCTTCTAGAGTTTGTGGTGTGTGCGCTTGGTGGTATAAGGATAATGGCATGATGTAAAGGGCAGAAATTTGTGTTTGTGTTTGCAAGTGTGAGTTTGAGATAAAGGGAAAATGTTGGTGCTGGGTGGTTAAATGGGTGGGCTTTAGTGCACATTGGCTCCTCTCGGACCCTTTCTCTCTTCAGTGGGCCCCTCCCTTGGGACCAGCCCCACTTCAAGAATTTGTGTTGGTCACGTTTTTCAGTTGCAAGTACGGACATCATCTTCAACTAAAAGTGGCTTAGGAAGAAGGAAAATATATTATTTTACATAACACATATCCATTGTATTATGTATACATAATAAGACATCTAGAGGAAGCAAGGTGTATTCGTTTGCTAGAGCTGCTGTGATTGGGTGGCTTAAAACAACACAATTTTTTTCTCACAGTTCTGGAGGCCTGAAGTCCAACACCAAAGGGTCAGCAGAGCCTTGCTGTCTCTGAGACGCTGGGTAGAATCCTTCCTTGCCTTTCTCCTGGCTTCTGGTGGTGGCCAGGAGTCCTTGGTGTTTCTTGGTTTGTAGCTTCACCAGTCCAATCTCTGCTTCCATCTTTACATGGTGTTCTCCTTGTGTGTCTTCACATTGTCTTTGCTTTGTGTGTGTGTCTGTGTCCACATCACACTCCCCCCCCGCCCCGCCTGCTTTTAAGAGTCAGGGTCTTGCTGTGTTTCCCAGGCTGGAGTGCAGTGTCATGATCACAGCGCACTGTAGCCTCCAACGCCGGGGCTCAAGCAATCCACCTGCCGCAGCCTCCTGAGTAGCTGGAACTACAGGCATACACCACCACACCCAACTCATCCTTCCTTCCTTCCTTCCTTCCTTCCTTCCTTCCTTCCTTCCTTCCTTCCTCCTTCCCTCCCTCCCTCCCTCCCTCTCTTTTTTTTTAGAGACAGGGCCTCGCTATGTTGCTTGGCTGGTCTTGAACTTCTAGGCTCAAAAGATCCTCCCACCTAAGCCTCCCAAAGTGCTAGGATTACATTCATGAGCCACCATGCTCAGCCATGCATTGTGAGGCACCAGTGGTATTTGATTTGGGTTCATCCTAATGATCTCATCTTAATTTGGTTAAATTGGCAAAGACAGGGATGGGGAACCTGTGGCCTTAAGGCCACATGTGGCCTTCTGGATCCTTAAGTGTGGCCTTTTGACTGAATCCAAATTTTACTGAACAAATCATTTATTATTAATACATTTTTGTTTGTCTTTTATATTTTTATTTTATTTTTAAAATGAACATATTTAAAATACAAAAGAATAAAATAGGTTTCAATGAAACAATCCTCCCAGATTGACCGGCTATTAGAAAATTAGTAAGCCATAAGGGCTAAATTAATGGCTGCTACACTCATGATTTAGCTCTAACTTTCCCCTGCCTGACTGGTGCCATTACCACATGAAGCTGGTTGGCGAGAGCTTATGGGGGTAGAGTACGCCAGTCTATTATCAGCTTTTGACAACAGTGCACTGTGTTTCTGTTTGAAGTGGAATTTGTGAATAGTTGCACAGCTTGCCAGTATTTTTTAATTCTGTCTGCTTAACTGTCCATCATGTCAAAGAAGACCAAGAGAATGCTGAAGGAAGAAAACAGATTTTTTAATGAGGATTGAGAATTGCAATATTATCTTGTTTCTGCTAAAGACAAGATGATTTGCTTGCTTTGTGATACTGCAACATCAACATTAAAGAAATTCAATGCTCATCAGCATTAGAACACTCATAAGGACCACAAATATTTTAGATTAGAGGGAGAAGCACAAAAGGTTGTATTGCAGAAATTAAAGGATTAAAAGCAAAAGCGAAGGCAATTCTTTCAAGCAACAATAAGACCTGGAAATAATGCCACTGAAGCAACTTATAAAGTACATTACATACTCGTGAAGAAAGGGAAAAAGGGAAGTTATTCAGTGATGTAGAAATTGTGAAAGAATGCATTGTCGAAGTTGTAGGATGCTTAGACCCTGATAACGTTTCAAAGTACAAACAACTGTCTCTTTCAAGGAGAACCATAACCGATCGGCAGCATGAATTAGCCTTCATGCTAATTTAACTTAACAACTTCATGCAATATTTCAAAAGGAAAATATATATTTTCTTTTGGGAAAAATATATATCACTTTGGATAAATCAACTGATACTACTGACTTGGCACAGGTTTTATACTTCATTCGGGTCATAACAGAAGATTTTCTTTGCTACGAAGACTTTCTCACTTTGGGCACTCTTGTGAACAGAATACGGGGAACAGGTATCATCAACAACTTTGAAGATAAATATCATGAAGTTGGGCTGCATTTGGTAAGTTTAGTGAGTGTATATACAGTGTACCTTCCGTGATAGGAAAGCATGAAGGGTTTATTGCACAGATTAAAAAATATTAACAGATCCAGATGCTGTCATTTTTTTTTCATTGTATCTTGCATTAGCAAAATCTCTGTGCTAAAGCTACTATTTTAAGTGACACTTTGCAACACGTTGTAAGTATTATTAATTATATTCGTGCAAATGCAACACAGCATTGTCAGTTTCATAACCTGCTGAAATCCACACTGGTATTCAGTGTGGATATGCTGTATTGTATCATTCTAAAGTGCATTGGCTACTGCAGGGACAGGTGTTAGCCAAAATTTTATCTCTGGGAGAACAGATAGTTAAATTTTATGAAGAACAGAATAAGCGATGTAAATTATTGAAAGACGATTTCTACAGGAATGCAGCATTTCTGTGTGATATCATGTCAAATGAAAAGGACTCGAATATTTCTTTGCAAGGTAAAACTAAGTCTATATGTGTTAAGTAGGAAAAAATCCAAGCATTTTGAAAAAAGCTATCTTTCTTCAAAACACTTCTTTGAAAGGAAATTTTGGATGAACATTTCCCCAGTTAGCAAAGGTCACTGATAAGCAGGATGATATAAGCAAATCATTTGAAGAATACACAGCTGTTATAGAACTATTAATTGGAGAATACAACGAGAAAGGTTCACTGACTTTGAGAATCGTGACACCACTCAAATTAGCATTTCAGCCTCACCTCGTTGATATCACTAAGGCACCTAAAGAACTACAGATGGAATTGACTCAGCTCTCAGTAGATGACATTTTGAAGTCATTGTGTGATGCTGAGAAATATTGAATTGAAATATGGAAAAATGCAGAAGAATACCCATGCTTTCAGCAACATGCCTGAAAAATGCTTTCTTGCTTTTCCATCACTTATTGCTGTGAATCTGTATACTCCTACCTAACCCAAATCAAGATGCCCTTGAGGTCACTAATGACTGATTACCTATCTAGAGGATCACCTGCAGCTGTGGACCTCCATGCTGCAACCACACATGCAAATGCTTTCCAACAAAAAGCAGACACAACAAAGTCATTAAAAGGTTAGTTAACTTTAAAATTAACAAAATAGTTTTCATTTTTTGAAATTATAAAGTACATAATAGTTAGATTTTTATTACAAGATAATGTACACTTTTAAGTATATCAAATTGAAGTTTCTTAAATGTGGCCTTATTTGAATACAGCTAAATTAATGTGGCCTTCCAACATGAAAAGGTTCCCCGCCCCTGGGCAAAGACCTTATTTCCAAATATTCTGAAGTACTAGAGGGGCTAGAACTTCAATATGTCTTTTGTGGCAGACACAATTCAACCTATGACAGAAGGTTTCCAGGTCATTAATTTAGTGCTTCAGTGACATGACATCATTAGGTGCCCACATACCTTCCATCTCTCCTCTGCTGTATCTCACCTTGTCCTTAGTCAAGCTAGATGGCTGCTGTAGTTTTAGGCATCTCAGTCAGAGATGTCACAGGTCCACAAAAGGAGGGGGATTGCATCCCTGTGTCTCCTCCTAATGGTAAAGAATCTTTCCCTGAAGCCTCCTATCAGCTTTCTCCTCATGTCTCATTGGTCAGATTTGAGTCATGTGCTCATCCCTAAGCCAATCACTGGCAAGGGGAGTGAGCTAATAGTAACCTTTCCCCAGAGCTGGAGGTAGCTTCGCTTGACCTTTGCTCACATGGGAAAAGGATCCCCAAACAAAACTGGAGGTCTGTCCTCGAGGGAGAAGGGACCGTGGCTGTTGGGCAGGCTGCCCTGGGTCTGTCGCCCTGTCTTCAGGAAATGTTTTCTTTCTCTCATTCCCACTCCTCTTATGAGGGTTACAGCCAGTGCTTCAAAGCAGCGGTTCCCCAACTGTCAGATTTTGTAGTCAGAGTAAAAGCTCAAGAATATTTTGGGGTCTGACATAAAGTTGCTAATTTTTTATTCCTACTGAAGCTGTTATGTTTTATTATGCCACTTTGTTGTATAAAGGAAACGATTTTATTAAGAGAATATTATAAGGGACACTCTTAGGTTAAAGTTTAGCTTATCCTCAAGGATTGTTCATCACATGTAATAAATTATTTCTGACTGTTGAAAAATGTGCTGTGTCATTCATTTATTCCATCCCTCAGTCTACAGATACTTATTGGCACTTTTTATTGTGCTGGGAACTACTCTCATTTTTGTCTTGACTTGTGGAAGCTTTGTGTCTGGCCGTAGGGTGGTAACCATGCCTTAGAACGTCCATTGTCCCCTTGCCGTGTGCTTACCACATTTTTTTCAGGGGCTCCTATAGTGGACTGAGAGAACTAGAGGTTTAACTCATCTCCTACTTAAAAATAAATAAGCCCTCATGCCCTCAGAAGAATTTTTGGAATTTACTACTCTTATCCTGGCAACACATCACTGCAAGAGAGTAGGTATTTTATAGACTTAGAGACCTAATCTGAGTCATTTATAGACATTTAACAAGTATACTTGTTTATCCTTTACTTTTGTCCTGTTGCTAAAGCAACCCTTTATTCCCCATGGGAAATAAAACCTGTTAAATATTGTTCTGAACCAGAAGAGGTATAAATAAAATAGTTAATTACAAGCCAGTAATTATAATATCCTAAAAGCCAAGTTTTCTGTTTTGGGTTTTGGAATTCATGAGCCACATTTATAAAATCTAAATTCAGTAGCTTCATGGAACACTTTTTAGTTTTGTGTGTCTCCATTCTCTTAAAGACCTCAGCGAGAAAATTGATTCCCGGTAGTTAGGGTTATAAGAGAAAGACTGGAGCCAGGGTTTGGTTGGCTCAGACATTCCTTTGTGCTCCTTCTTGGGAAGCAGTACAAGGCAGTGTACCCTCCTTTTTTGCCAAGAGGCAACTGCACATGTGACCCACTAGTGTGGCCTCAGGTTGAACATAAGGACATCGTTTCTGTGGGTCACATGTAATCCATATGGGCAGTATAGCATGTTTCAACCTACTGCCTCTCCATTAGTTCCCGAGTTGTGGGGATCTGGGGCCCTGGCATAGCATAGTGGAAGAGATAGAAACCCGGACCCAACACTGTCCTGTTGTTTCTGTCCTGTTGCTCAGGCCCACTGTAGTCTGCCGTTGGCTCATTGCAGGCATGAGTGGCATTTCCTTTCTCCTTCCTCTCTAAGAGAGTACTGAATCTTGGTCTGCCAGAGTGTGAGTTTCCCTCTCTGTAGGAGGGGAGAAATGCCAGACTTCTGTTTTCTACTGATATCAGATTGGTTTCTCTGAGAAGGAGGGAGGTATTATGGTGAGGATGGCCACAGCTGTCTGCAGGCAGAATCCTTGCCACAGTCAGTGTCTTTGGAATGGACCTATTGGCCTGGAATACGAGAGGCTCAGTGGTAATCATGATGAACTCTTTGCCAAATTTTCTGGGCTGCGTAAACCCTTTTAGGCCTCTTGTACTCTACGTGAAATGCAGTTTCTTATCAGATGTCCAGGTGGTGGCTTAGAGGTATTTCACTTAGGGAAAAATAGAGGTATTTCTTGTGTCCGAGTCTAGTCCACCCACTGTGTCCCAGTCACTTCTCCATCAATTGTCTTTCGTCCCCTGCTGGTTGCAAGTGTAACATTTGCAATGCAGAGAGCCTCTTTCTGGTCATGACTCTACTGCAACCAAAATGCATAATTTTTATGAAACAAGAGAAATATTGACAGGGTGGTTGGACGTTTTCTGGAGAGTTCAAGTTGTGTGTGCTGTGGCTCTGAGTGGACAGACATGGTACATCGCAAGAGAATGGAGGCTTCATCAAACCCGCTGGACGGGCGCTTCCTGGCTGGGCAGCCTCGGGTGAGTTGTCAAGCCTCAGTTTCTGCAAGTGGAAACTGATGATAAGAGGACTATTCTGTGGGAAATCCAAAGGCAGGGAGAATTAATGGAATAACCTGTGTACAGTACCTAGCGCAGAACACATGCTCAGTGATGTTAATCTCCCCTTCCTCCCATGAAGGCTCCAGTAGCATGGAAGGAAGGGTCTGTTGTCTTTGGGTGGTAAATATTTAACCGAGTTGGATAGTTGAGAATCTTGGCTGTAATCTTTGTCTTGCTATTTAATGCCTTTTATTTGTTTTCTGTGAATTGCCGATAGAATTTGTATATAAGTATTTCAATCTGAGAATTGCTTTTAATTCCTAGGGTGATCTTAGATTTTGTAGATTTTTAAAATCCGGTAGGGATGAATTCTATTGGCAGTCTCTCCTTTTTGTCTTAAAATCAGATAAATCCATATTTGCTAGTATAGCATCTACAGAAAGTTTTAAAAATTGGAACTCAGACTTAAGCATTGGTTTAGCTAATTTAATTTGGACAACCCATTTGTTGAAGTGAGATTTTAGTTTTTTGGTTAGAAGGTGGTGCTGTTTGGCACATCAGTGACCAGCAGTCTGCCTGCAATTGCAGCTTCTCTCAGTAGTTGCTAGAACAGCTGGTGTTGAAATTACTCAAACAAGTGTGTGGGATGTACCACTTTCATGTGTGTGCCAGTAGGAAGGTATGATCATGTTTTCTGCCTATGATTCTGAATAAATGCCTAAATCATCCAGTGAATTTTTTAGTAGTATAGCTCAGCCATGAATACCACAGATTAGAAATCACTATCTCTTTCTTTGTATGGATATGTTTTAACCAGATCTTAATGCAGAATATATTTAAAATATATTTCAAAGTTTTGGTAAATGCAGATCACTTCCTGAGTTTTTTGTTTACTAGTAATGTTTTCCGAATAAAATATTTTTTCTAGGTCATAGTTTAGTGAAATAAATTCAAAACTGCTCTACATAATAAAGGGTAAAAATTAAAACAGGGGTATACAAAATTTCAGTTAGATAGGAGGAGTAAGTTCAAGAGATTTATTGTACCACATGGTGACTACAGTTAATAACAATGTATTCTTGAAAATCGCTAAGTAGATTTTAAGTGTTCTCAAAAACCACAAAACCACAAAAATAAGTATGTCAGGTAATGGGTTTGTTACTTTTGTTAGCTCTATTTAGCTTTTCTACATTGTGTACATATTTCAAAACAACATGTTACACCTGATAAATATATACAATTTTTATTTGTCAACTAAAAAATAAATTTAAAAAATTAAAAATGGAGTGTCTCAAACAGCCTTTTGACTCACCTCCCCACCAATGTTTGGCTCTCCCCAGTCCTACTCTGCTTTGTTTTTTTCAAGTTCGGGACCTCAGACAAGGGTCTGCTGGTCCTCCTAGGCTATCACCCTCTTTAGGGTGGAAGACAGTCCTACTCCACACTAGCCCACTTTCCAATGATCAAAAGCTTCTCATGTAAAATTCTGAAAGATGTTAAATGTTGATGGTTAGTTGAGAGTTTAGAATATCTGCAAAGAGTCCTGGTAAAATAGAATAGGCATTCAAAATGTGTTTATTGAAAAAATCATTGGCAGGTAAAACTGCCAGCTCCCCGCCCCCTGCCTTTCCCCTCCTTGCCTGTCTTCTCAAGGAGAGACTGTCATGCATAAAGAATTTGCAAAGGCAGGAGTAATCAGGAGCCATTGTAGGTTAGAAACCTGCGAGGAAGATAAGACACAATGAACCTCCACTTCTCCAGGAGCAGCTGGAGACAGGAAGAGGAAGAATGAAGGAAAGTGCTACCCTCTTCTCCTCTCTCTGTCATTCATCCCAGACTCCAGTGGAGTATCATTTTGGGATGGGTCTGCATTTGAACTCTCAAATGCTAATGGGATCCAGGGCAGGGCTCGAAGGAAAGGCTGTGGGAGGTGTTTGGCCAGAACACGCTCTGGCCCTGTGGTTTGAACCTGGTCAGACCCCACAGCCTTTTGTTACAACAGTGTTTTTACTGTATCCCAAAACGAAAGTCATATTAGTAGAAAGTCCACTATATTCTCATTTATGATGTCAAAAAGCACTACAAAGCCCTAAATGCAGTATAAAATAAAAATAAAATCCTAAGCCTCTCCCCCAGCGACTGAAGGGACCTCCCCCTCTTGCCCAAGGGGACCCCAGAAAAATCTTAAAACTGTGTTCCTGACCATGATGGACACACCTCTTTATACACCATCCCTTTTGGAGTTTAGACATAACAACTGAGCAGCATTAATGTTAAAGTAGAGACTATAAGACTGACAAAAGGCTCTTTGTGGCAATGAGATACTAAATTACGAACAGGACCTAAGGCCATGCAAGGCAAAGTTCAGGTCATGCCTGCAGGCCATCAATTTTCTTAATAAATCACTTTGAGTATAGTGTAGCTTGTCTGTCCTTAGCAGACTTCCTTATCTTAACTTAAAACATTCCTTTCTACTAACTCCAGGCTTTTAGACAAAGCTTTATTTCTTTAACCAATTATAAATTTAAGAATCTCTGAACCTGCCTATAACCTGTAAGGCCCCCACCACCCACCCACCTTTTCTGACCAAACCAGTGTATCCCTCCCATGTATTGCTTTGTGATTTCACCTGCAATCCCTGTCTCCCTAAAATGTGTAAAACCTAACTGTAACCTGGCTGCTTTGGGTGCATTTTCCCAGGACCTTGTTAAGACTATGTCATCCTGGCTATGGTCATTCATATGGGTTTAGAATAAACCTCTTTAAATTATTTTATAGAGTTTAGTTTTTCCTGTTAACAGTAGTATGAAAAGGAACTGAAAGGCAAATAATATTCAGCAATTTTTTTGCACTGAAAATGTGTATTTTCGGTGCTTAGACTTGTCTACCACTGGGAGATACAATGAATGACCATATGCTTGCATCTCTACTTACAGTGATCATGGATATGATGGCAGCCCATGCAGCAGGACGGGATGCTGCATTGGAGTGTCCTTGTCATTGGTGACGTGATTTTCCAAAATGGTGAACAGCTCCTGGTAAAGTTCTAGACACATTGGAGTTCCCTCCATTGATCTGGTAGTTGCATTCCTGGGCACTTCGGTGTGTATTAGAACAATGGGAAAACCCCTTGGGGTTAAATGTGGAAGCTAATCTTAGGTTGCCATTATTATAAACTGGTGTTTCACCCACATTAACATTTAAAGCTTAGCACCCCTTGCATGAAAGGATGGGTGCCATCTCTGGCCACCTTTCCCCAAATGCCGGAAACAGCACAGTCATTATGACAACCGAGAGCTCTCACATATCTCCAGAGAACCATTGCTCTAGAGTCAGGCTCAGGGAACTGTAAGCCATTCAGTCCAATTCCCTGAGGGTGAGAAGGCAGCTAAAGATGGAATCCGAAGCCTTGCTCTGGAATGTCACTGCATTTTCTGGAGCACCCCTCTCCACTGAGGTGTCTTCAGCGTATCTGAGCACAGGAAATGTGAGAAGGAAAGGCCACCCCAGCCAAGATGTTAGGTAGTTAGCAAGGGATTCTGGGTCTCCTAGGAATGAAAGTGGATGCTTTGCCTTGGTGCAGTTGTCCCACCTGGGAAGAAAAACAAAGGTAGGCCCCAGGCCCCCATCTTGGTCTTGCCCCACCCTAATCCTGCCCTGAGCTACTGCCTTAGCCGGAGGAAGAGGGAATATCCTACGAATCTGCCAATCAGAACTTAATGCTGGCTGCCAAAAGAATGCAGAAGACTCTCTAGCCCACAGGCCAAGCAGCATAGGTACCATAGAGTCAGGAAATTGACCTAGAACAACCTGCATGCGTAGTAAGACAGGTCAGGTCATGCAACTCCCAACTGTACAATCAATGTGGTTCTATGGTGACCTCTGAACCACAAGGGAGATCCCAATCCAGGGGCTGTAAAACAAGACACAGAACAAGACCTGTCCCTCTTTTTGCCCTTCCTTTGGCTCCCCCTTTGTTGTGACGATGGGCCTGTGTCATCTAGGCACATGTATCACACGCTGTAAACCTGTATCTTGCCCTTGCTCTGTAATGCTCTTTTTCTCTCCTCAATAAACCTCATTTTCGTGCTTGCCTTACTTTGGTGTGGCTGGTCATTCCTGACAAAGACGCATAACCATAGGGGCCTTATTTATCCCAGGGGCTTCATACATCAGAATGAACCTTTCATGTGGGAACTGGGGTCGGCAGGGGCTGTGTGGTGAAGAACACATGCACGAGGCTAGGAGAGAAGACCTGGCTTCGTTTTGGCTCTGCCCTTCTTTAGTCAGACGACTGTAGAAAAGCTGCTTCCCCTCTCTGAGCTGCAGTTTTCCTGAGGTACAGGATAGACATAAAACTGCTGTGTTTTAGAGTTCTTGCAAAATCTAAAATGAGGTAATGTTTGTAGGTGCCGTGTAAACTCAAAAGTAGAATTTTTATTAGCTCATTTGAACTTGGTCAAATCAATTAACTTTGCTGGATGTCATTCTCTGTAAGACAGGATTTTGGTATGTGTTAATCGTAGCTTTTTACTTTCTATATTTTGATGCTTTGACATCGTGGGGCCTTTCTGATCCTAGAGGGACTACTCCTTCTAGGGCTAGCTGATTCCTGGAGACAGCAGAGACTTGCCTGTGAGCGCCTTGCAGAATGCAAACCAGGCCACCCAGAGCCCATTTCCTGACCACTTTATCAGGCTTTCACATTCTGGCCACTTGCCCTAATCACCCCAGGGCCAGGTCCCAGACAACTCAGGACAGACAGATCCTATATCCCACAGCCTGCTGAAATTACTCAAACTAACCAACTCCAAACCTGCTTACCCTGCCTCACCAATATCACTGATAATCCTAAAATTTCCTTGGAATTTCATGAAGAAGTGGGATACCCAGATACCCTTGCTATTTGCCTCCCACCCCTACAAGCTCTGTGAGGCATAGTCTTCCTGTGCCTATACCGAGACAGCTCTGTGCACGTATGTGCACACAGACACACCCACCAAGCCACCTGCACCCTCATGTACCCTACCTTTACATGCACTCCTACCATTTGCAGCTCTTGTGAGCTCATGTGCTCACAGCTCCTTGACTGGACATGCAGGAGGCTTTTGTTTTCCAGGTTGAAGAATCTCAGGGAAGACTCAGATAGACCTGTTTTTTGTCATGGTCCTATCCTTGGACTAGTTATAGTAGCCAGGGCATTAGAAAGAATATGATTGGAAATTCCAAGTAGAATCACATGGGATGAAGGAGAATTTACAAGAACAATGGAGTTTTAGGCAGATAAAACAATACATACCATTTGAGTAATATAGTTTTACCCAGTTATTTTTAAGGGCTGTATATTACTCTATTTTATGAACATAATCTATGTAACCATTCTCCTATTGATGGAGTTTAGATCCATTTGTTTTTTGCTATTTGAAACACAAAAATATGATTTTCCTATGCAGAGGTCTGCAATTAAGGGAGTTAGAAAAGAACTTTGGCATATAGGATTTCATAGTGGAGCTGATCCTCCTACTATATAGAATTACAATTCTTTGTAATGAGACCTTTGGGCTTAATTTGCTATCAGAAGATGTGTCTGATGACAAAGTATCATTTGGCTCATCTTAGGGGCTCTGATTTTACATCTTTATTTTTGGGTCCCTTTACCATTTAAAACTGGCTTGTTATCTTTCAAGTGGGCACAAAGCCATCGTACCAGATGGTCTTGACTGTAGGCTTGCTAGGCAGGAATGTGTCACTCTCACTCGGGTAATAGTGGTTAGGTTTCTACTGGGAGTGGTGAGCCAAGAGGATGAACATCACTTCATTAGTTTAGAAGGACATGTGGCTGCTCTTCCAACTCATCTTTTTTTTTTTTTTTTTGTGAGCCCTTAACATTGAGATTGTAGCTTCTCATTTAGAAGGACTTAGAGGATTAACAAATCTTGATGGGATTTTTATGGAATGAAATCTCAAATGTTGAAAAATGATACTACTGACCACCTAGTATCAAGGAGGCTCCCTGTCAGATCACTCCTTGATTTTCATTATAGTGTTATCACAACCTGTCTTTTATTGTGCTTATTGTTTACTGTTCACGTCCCTTCCCTGGGAGGTCTGCCCCCTAAGGGCAGGGATCATGGAGTTTGTCTTCTTCACCTAGAGCAGCACCTGGAATTTCAGAGGAGCTTAGTAAATGTTTGTTGAGTGAATGAATGCTTGGTTTCTGCAAGGCTGACGTGGGCTGAGAGGTCTCAGTTATGATGTGCACTGGTTTGCTGTTGGAGTGAAACTGTCATTCTAATCAGGCCTATTTGTTGTCATCTTAGCAGTGAACCCAGGAAGGCTGCGAGAATGGAGGCCCTGTGAGTCAGCGGGGGCCCTTGGAGAATCCACACTGCAGGGGGCTGAGCTTGAGTTCACGGATGCTGGAATGAGTTTCAAAGGTGGACCCTTGACATTATATACAGAGCCTTGTGTTGTGTGTGTGTGTGTGTGTGTGTGTGTGTGTGTGTGTGCGCATGCGCACACTTGTATTCATTTTTCTGGGAAGAGGAGTTCAGCTTTCAGCAGCTTCTCTGCAGCCCATGAAGAACTATGGTTGCAAGACTAGAGGGTCTGTGACGGACCCCGTCTGTTGGCACTTCTCTGACTCTGTGCCTTGGGAAGGAAGTGAAGCAGGTGATCTTGGGAATTACTTTTAGAAGTAAAGTAGTAAAGTCTGTGTTTCGCTTCACACGGGACTAAATTTCAGGGAGGATGAGAAGGATTTAGTTCAATAACTGGGGCTACCGCAGGGAAGAGAACTAGTTGATTGGCTTGTTTGTCTATGAATGTTTTCGACTCATTTGTTTTTCTAAAGACTTATCAGCTGAGGAGAGGGTTGTGTGCAGTGGTGTTTCTCAAGGTTATTTTCCCATGGAACCCCCTTTTTCATGGGACATCTCACCGGATCTCACAGACTGATTAGAAAATGTCCTGAAACCCAGCAAAGGTTGGGTTGGTGAAACAGCGTGAGCAGATGCATACAGGTGGCATTAGAAGTAGGCAGGCCACAGAGAGGAGAGTGTGGAGAAAAGAAGGGTTTGGCCTGGACCATGAGGAATTCCAATATTTAGAAGCTCAGAGAGAACAGGTGAGCCAGCATAGGAAACTGAGAAAGTGTGGCCAAATTGGGGGAAAATGGGAGATTGTGGTGTCAAGGAAGTTGAAAGTGGAAAATGTTACCAGAAGGAAAGTAGGACCAACTGGGCTGATGACATTTGCGATGTGGAGCAAATGGACAAAAAGTGCATCCTTTGGCTTCCACAGCATGGAGATTGTTGGTGACCATTTCAGGACAGGTTTTGTGGAAGATAGGTGAGGAAGCCAGATGGGAGTGGTGGAAGAGAGAGTGGCAGTGTGGAAGCAGACGTGGTTCTCTGGAAGCGTTAGGCTGGCAAGGCTAGAAAGACAGGGGTCAGGGACCCACTGGAAGGGGTGAGGCTGACACCGGGAGCATAGGTCTGTGCTGATGGGCTAGTCCCGGACAGAGGAGATGCTTGGCCACCTAGATGCTCTCAAGTTTCTGCACAGGAGGCGATTAAGAGGTAGCAGCCTGTGGGCTGTGCTTGTCTTGAAGGTGGGAGTTTATCGGTACGGGTTGAGGGGAAAGGGGAATGATTTGGAGAGTCAGAGGCTGCCCAAGAGGGGCACCATCTTCTAGAAGCCTGAGGGGAACAGTTGGTTTTTTGGAAGAGGGACACCTTCCCTGTAATGGAAGAGAGTTGTGAAGCTATTTTTTTCCTTTCTTTTCTTTTTAACCAGGTGATTGAGATGTTTGCAAGTGCCTTTCAATTCATTCTGCGGAAATGCTTTTTTCCAAGTGTAACATTATGTCATATACATGGAATTTTAATTTTACTTTTTGCATCCAAGCTTGAACAATCAATTCTTGTCCTTCAGAGTATAGAATGTACCTTTCCCCTGCCGTAGCATATTAAATCTACCCATTGGAAACATTTGGATTTAATAAATACAGAATTGATTAGCTCATTCTTGAAATGTCATTTAAACTTTTTCTTTTTAAAGTTGCAGAAATTACTTTCATAGTTACCAAAGAATGTACATGTTAGGAAGGGAGGGCCTTATTTCTGTTTTCTTTACTTTCTGTCTGTGGTTAGGATTTTGTTTTTGTTTTCCGGGTGTACAGTTGTGTAAATTTTAATACATGTGTAGATTCCTGTTATCACCACCAAAATCAGAATAGAGAACAGTTCCATTACCTCATGCAACTGGCTCATCTTGTGCTGCCTTTCTGCAATCCCTGCAACTGCCAACCACTGAGCTAGATGTTTCCACATTAAATTTTGTCTTTTTGGGAGGGTGCGGGGGACAAGGTCTCACTCTCACCCAGGCTGGAGTGCAGTGGCACCATCATAGCACTCCACCTGTGTGGCTCAAGTGATCCTCCCATCTCAGCCTCTCCAGCAGCTGGGACTACAGGCATGCAGTACCACACCTGCCTGGCTATTTAAATTTTTTTTAAATGGGGTCTTGCTATATTGCCCAGGCTGGTCTCAAATGCCCATCCTCAAGCAGTCCTCCTGCGTCAGCCTCCTAAAGTGCTAGGATCATAGGTGTGAGTCACTGCCTCCAAACTACTATTTTGCCTTTTTAATAACATCATATAAATGGAATCATACAGGATATAACCTTTTGAGACTGGCCTCTTTCACTCAGCATAAGCCTTTGAGATCCATCCAAGTTGTTGTATATGTCCATAGTTTATCGCTTTTAATTCCCTAGTAGTATTCCATTGGATAGCTGCATCACAGCTATCATTATTCATTCTCCTCTTGAAAGACATCTTGGTAGTGGTCTTTTGTATCTGGTTTCTTATATTTAGCAAAATGTTTTCCAGGTTCATCCAACTTGTAGCATCTAACAGTACTTTATTCCTTTTATGGCAGAATAATAAATATTCCGTTGTATAAATATTATCATATCTGTTTATCCATGCATCAGATGGTAGACATGTGGATTGCTTCCAGTTTTTGGCTATTACGAGTAATGATTCTGTGAACATTCTGTACAAGTTTTTGAGTGAACGTATGTTTTTATTTCTTGGGTGTATACCTAGCAATAGAATTAGTGGGTCATGTGTTATCTCTGTGTTTAACCTTTTGAGGAACTGCCAAGCTGTTTTCCAAAGTGGCTGCATCATTTTACATTCCTACCAACTATGTATGGGGCTCCATTTCTCTACATCCTCACCAACATCTGTGTTTTCCAGTTTTTTGGTTATAGCCACCCGTATGGTTGTAAAATGGTATTTCATTGTGATTTTGATTTGTATTTCCTTCATGACTAAAGATGTTGAGCATCTTTTCGTGTGCTTATTGGTCCTTTGAATTTCTTCTTTGCAGAAATGTCTATTTAAATCTTTTGCTTATTTTTCACTTGGGTTTTCTTTTTATTGATATTATTACTACTTTTTGAGACTGGGTATCACTATGTTGCCCATAATGGTCTCAAATTTCTGGGCTCAAACGATCCTCCTGCCTCAGCCTCCCAAGTAGCTGGGACTACAGGTGTATGCCACGGTGCCCCAGCTAGCTAGTTGTCTTTTTATTATTGAGTTGTAAGAGTTCTTCATGTATTTTGGATACTAGACCCGTATCAGATATATGATTTACAAACATTTTCTCCCATTCTGTAGATTGTCTTTTCACTTTCTTGATAGTGTCCATTGAAGCACAAAGTTTCCAATTTTGATGACGTTCTGTTTATCTATTTTTTCTTTGGTTGCTTGTTCCTTTGGTGTCACATTTGAGACACCATTGTCTAATCCAAGATCACGGAGGTTTACATCTGTGTTTCTTCTATGAGTTTCAGAGTTTTAGATCTTATATGTAGGTCTTTGATTAATTTTGACTTAAATTTTGTGTACGGTGTGAGATAGAGGTTCAGTTTTATTGTTTTACACATGGCCGTTCAATCGTCCCAGCACAATGTCTTGAGAAGACTGTTCCTTCTGCATTGTACTGCCTTGGCATGCTTGGTGAAAATCAGCTGACTGTAAATGTATGGGTTTGTTATTGTAGGTTTGTAGTAAGTTTTGAAATCAGGAAATGTGAGTCTTCCAACTTTGTTATACTTTCTCAAGATTGTTTTGGCTATTCTGGATTCTAGCATTTCCATATGAATTACAGGATCAACTTGTCCATTTTTGAAAAAAAAAAATCTAGCTGAGATTTTTGTAGGAGTTGCATTGAATTTCTAGATCCTTTTGAAGAGTATTGCCATCTGAACAATACTGGAATGTCTTTTCATTTATTTAGGTTTTGTTTAGTTTGTTTCAGTGATATATTCTAGTTTTTCAGTGCACAAGTCATATCTCTTGTGTTAAATTTATTCCAAATGATTTTATTTTCTATGTTATTATAAATGGAATTGTTTTCTTAATTTTATTTTTGGATTGTTCATTGCACATGTACAAGAATTTAATTGATTTTTGTAAATATTGATTTTGTATCCTAAAACCTTGCTGAAGTCATTTATTACCTCTGATATTATTTTTATAGATTCCTTAGGACTTTCTATGTAGCAAATCAAGTGATCTGCAAATAGAGCTTTACTACTCAGCCAGGCAGTTGACAACGTTGCCGTAGCCTTTACGTCCTGCTTGTGCAGTCTCCACGTCAGTCAGAGGTGAGACCTTTGGGCTTCTCAGGCCTTTCCTGAGCACGTGTGCAGGCCTCGCATCTATCTGCACAGCCCTTTGCGTGCACCTGGCCTTTTAATTTTCAGGAGTATATTAGAGCTTTTCAAAGGACCTATAGATATCTCATTCTGTGGCTTTTTCCTTTCAGCTTTTTGGTTAGCCTATTTTTTATTTCATTTTTAATGTTTAATTATTATGAGTACATAATAGTTGTATATACTTACAGGGTACACATGATGTTTTGATACAGGCATATAATTTGTATTGATCAAATCAGGGTAATTGGGGAATCCATCACCCCAAGCATTTATTGTCTCTTTGTGTTAGGAACATTCCAATTCTACTCTTCAGTTATTTTAAAGTATACCCTAACTTATTGTTGATTATAGTCACTTGTGCTGTTGAATATTGTTCATTCTATCTAACTCAATTTTGGCACTCATTAACCATACCCACTTTATTGCCCTCTCCCCGTTACTCTTCGCAGCCTCTGTTAATCATCATTCTGTTCATTATCACCATGAGATCAGTGGTTTTAATATTTAGCTCGCAAGAACAGGCGAGGTTTGTCTTTCTGTGCTTGGCTTATTTCACTTAACATAATGTTCTCCCGTTCTATCCATGTGATTATAAATGACAGGATTTCACTGTATTTTTGAAATATGCTATGTAATATTCCATTGTGTATATGTACCATAACTTCTTTGTCCATTCATCTGCTGATGGACACTTAGGATGACTCTAAATCTTGGCTGTCGTGAATAGTGCTGCAATAGACATGGGAGTGCAAAGGTCTTTTTGATACACTGATTTCCTTTCTTTTGGATGTATACCTAGCAGTGGGATTGCTGGGTCATATGGTAGTTCTATTTTTAGTTTTTTGAGGAACCTCCATCCTGTTCTCCATAGTGGTTGCACTAATTTACATTCCCACCGACAGTGTGTGAGAGTTTCCCTTTCTCCACATCCTCACCAGCATTCGTTCATTATTGCCTTTTTGATAAAGGAAGTTTTAACTGGGATGAGATGATGACTCATTGTAATTTTGATATGCATTTCTCTGGTGACTAACGGTGTCGAACATTTTTTCCATATACCTGTTTGCCATTTGTATGTCTTCTTTTGAGAAATGTCTGTTCAGATCTTTTGCTCATTTTTTAATTGGATTCTTTGAGTTTTTTTCCTGTTGAATTGTTGGAGCTCCTTATATATTCTAGTTATTAATTTATCCATCCTTTGACAGATAGGCAGTTTGCAAATGTCATCTCCCAACCTGTGGGTTATGTCTTTACTTTGTTGATTGTTTCCTTTGCTGTGCAGAAGCTTTTTGCTTGCTGTAATCCCATTTGTCCCATTTGACTTTAGTTGCCTGTGGTTTTGGGGTATTACTCAAGAAATCATTGCCAGAGCAATGCAAAAAGGTGGAAGAGTGACTTCTCTATCTCTGCTTGAGTTGGGACATCCATCTTCCCCTGCCCTTGGACATCAGCACTCCTGGTTCCCAGGTCCCCAGTGAATCTTACTGTTTGTACTTGGGATCTTTTACCTACCTCCACAAGGCATGGTCCTTGTGGTTGGGACTCAGGCCTGACCCATCCCGGCCTCCCTGCACTATCTGGCTGGGGTTCCTGCCCCGCTATCAGGATTTGTTCAATGGTTGAGTAGATTGTGTGATGATGTCATGGTTATTTGAGACTTTGGGAAGTCCTTCTTTTTCTTGAGACAGAGTCTCACTCTGTTGCCCAGGCTAGAGTGCCATGGTGTCAGCCTAGCTCACAGCAACCTCAAACTCCTGGGCTCAAGCAATCCTCCTGCCTCAGCCTCCCAAGTAGCCGGGACTACAGGCACAGGCCACCATCTATTTTTAGTTATCCAGCTAATTTCTTTGTATTTTTCTAGTAGAGACAGGGTCTCACTCTTGCTCAGGCTGGTCTCGAACTCCTGAGCTCAAACAATCTGCCTGCCACGGCCTCCCAGAGCGCTAGGATTACAGGTGTGAGGCACCGCACCCAGCCGGGAAGTCGTTTCTTAATTGTGAATTCCTGGAACTCCTTTAACAGATATCAAAACTTTTTTTTTCTAAAATTCTGAAGAAGATGTTCATGGCAGGTTTTCATGCTGCCTCAGAGTCCATCGAAGGGTCATTCTTTTCTAGGAAATAAGGACAGTTGGGGCCCTTGTTGGGATCATGGGTGACATGGTTCTGTCCATTCTGCCTGGTTAAAGGACATGATGATGGGATTCTTTCGGGGAACTGACATTTTCTCTGAAAATGTGGAGCAGCTGCTTGTGTTCGTAATTCATGTTTGCATTCTCCGTTCCTAACTCTTTCAGTGCACTCTGGCCCAAATGGCCTTGTGCTTTGAAGACATTCATCTTTAGAAAATAGGTGATTTGGAGTCCTCTGCAGTCTGTGGGAATAGTTCTGAAAAACGCAGGTGTGGGTTGCATAGCTGCTGATAAAATAATGCCAGAAAAAGTAGATTAAAATTGGGAATTTCCCCCTACATTGACAGAGCTGCAGAGGCCCTGCAGAGGAGAGGAAAGCCGGTGGAAGGTGACGGAAGAGGCACGGGAGAGTGGCAGGCGGGAAGGTGGGCCTATGGGATCAAGGTCCAGTGACATCTCAGACTCCATGCATCCGGAAAGCCCCCTTGGAAGGCCTCCTACCCCACTTCATGACAACTCCTTTCTTCTCAGGCTGTGCACTGGGAGTCAGCCTTGACTCCACCTTCAGATCCCACACCAGCCCATTAATGAGGCAAGTCCTGTTGGAACGTGATCACCTGCCTCTTCCTTCCTCTGAGGAGTGTAGCACCTTGCCACTGCTCACCCTCCCCGATCTGTGCCTCCCCACAGTCTGCTCTCTGCCCAGGAGCCCCAGCCATCCTTTAAAATGGACGTCAGCATGTCAGGAGCCTGCAGAGCTCCCTGTTCCCTTTGCATGTGCTGCCCCACTCTGACCTCAGGTCTCCTCTTCTCCTTGCTTTCTGACCGTCTCACTCTCCCCTGTAGTCTCTCAGGCCTCCTGGTGGTCCCTCCCTACCCCTGCTCAGCGCCTTTGCTCTGGCCTGTCCTGCCCCCTGTCATCTCAGCTCATGGCCCACACCACCTTCCGAGTTTTCCTCAGATGTCGGCGTCTCAGTGAGAACCACCCTGACAGCTCTATTTAAAATAGGGCCTTCCCTGGAAGCAGGATCTCGAAGAGATATTTGAACACCTATTTCATTGAAGCATTATTCACAGTATCCAAAAGGTGGTAACAACCCAAGTGTCCATCGGCAGATGAGTGGATAAACAAAATGTGCCATATACACACAAGGGGATGTTATTCAGCCTTAGAAAGGAAGGAAATCCTGACGCATGCTACGACACGGATGTAGCTTGGGAACATTATGCTGAGTGAAATAAGCCAGTCACGGAAGGACTAATGCTGAATGACTCCGCTCGCATGAGGTGCATCAGGTTCACAGAGACAGAAAGCAGAAAGGTGGTGGCAGGGGCTGGAGGAGGGCGAGAAGGAGAGTTATTTTCACTGGATATAGAGTTTTATTAATAGTTTTGGAAGATGAAAAAGTTCTAGAGATCTGTTGCTTAACAAGGTGCATATAGTTGATACTATAGTTACCATATACCTAAAAATGGTTAAGATGGTAAATTTTATGTTATGTGTTTTTTTTTTTTACCATAGTAAAAAAAAGAATAAAACCATAATCCAAACAACACAAAAAAAAACAACGAGGCCGTCCTCTGGCACTGCCTGTTCCCCCATCTAGACTCTGTTTTTTCCCTGGAGCGCTCATAATTCTTCAGTGCCTGCTTTACTTACTTTGGCGGTAGGTTTCCCCTCTAGAATGTAGACCCCATAAGGGAGGGATTGTTGGTTATTTTGTTCGCTGATGGTCAAGAACAGTGCCGGGCATTAATGAGGCACTTTATGAATATGTGATGAGAACAAGCATGTACCCCAAAGCTGGGTGTAGCCACACCCAGAGAAGTGGACATGGACTCAGATGGGGTCGTGGGGAGAGTGTCCACGGATCTGAGAATTTGCATGGGGGTAGGAATGCTCCTTGTGGAAGAGGGACAGACAGGGCTGCTGTTTGTTTTTAAAGTGGAACCAATGGTCACCATTGGCGGAATGAAGATTGTGACGGTCTTGGTGAATGAGAAGAATTGCCTGTTCACCCACATGCCAGTGTGTGTGTCAGGCAGTTTCCCCGGCAGCATGGCAGCGTCTGCGTACATTGACACCGTGTGTGTCCACCTTGCTGTGGACGAGGTAGAGGGGACACAGATTTGCAGAGGGAAGATTCCTCATTCTGTTGCTTTTTGCTAGTGTAGATCAATGGTTTTCAGGCTACATTCTTTGGAACCCTAGGGTTTTAAAATTCTTTATCAAATAGAACACTTCAGCTTTCAGTGGCTTCATATTTTGTTGTTCAGCCTGGTGATTAATTTGGCAAAGTGTTCTGTTGCATATAGCTTCAGTGCCCTTGACCGACCAGCTCTGTCACTTGGTCCCTTTATGCTGGGTGGTTCAAAGCAGGTGGCCATCTTGTCCCTAAGATTATTTTGCCTTTTTGAAAGGTCAGAGAGAGCATATCTAAAACAAGGCAATGAATGGAAAACAACTTTTCTTTAAGGCTCAGTACTTAAGGCTAAGACATCACACAAAAGGAAGTGTTTAAGGAGGGATTTAAAAAGAAAATCTCACTGCAGATGAAAGAGGCTGATGTTTTAAAGAATCTGAGAGATTCCAGAGAAAAGAAAAGAGTCCTTGGGTGAATATTTCCTGTGGCATAAATGCTATAATTCACTATGTATGTATAAAACTTCAGCAGCACAGAGCTTGGCAGTGGCTTGAAGAACTGAGAGGGAGGGCAGGTGTCTCCGTCAGCTTGGGCTGCTGTATGACAGGATACCATAGCCTGGGTGGCTTAAAGAGCAGATATTTATTGCTCGCAGTTCTGGAGGCTGAGAAGTCCCAGATCAAGGGACTTGATCCCAGCAGATTGAGTTCCTGGCAACGGCCCCGGTTTGCACATGGCTGACTTCTTGTTATATTCTCACATGGTGGAGAAAGAAAGCTCTGCTGTCTTTTTATTTTTCTTTTTTTTTTCTTATAAGGGCACTAATCCCAACATGGGGGCTCCACTCTCATGACCTCATCCAACCTTGATCACCTCCCAAAGGCCCCATCTCCTAATACCATCAGAGTGGGGGTGAGGGCTTTAACATATGTATTTTGGGGAGGGGACACAATTCAGTCTATAGCAGCAGGAATGATCATTATGAAAGGGAGAGAGAGATTATTGGTTTTATAGCCAGGGTGTGGTTATCTGGGCTTGCTGTGTCCTCACCTAATTTGAAATGTTTCTATTTTTCCCCCTCTTTCTGCATGCAATCAGCATGGATTTGTTGGGCACTTCATATTTGGTGATTTCAAGACAGAGCATAGTTTTATGGGTCCTGAAGCATATGCAGTTTGAGGGGCCTTTTTTATGACAAATAATAAAAAACACAAATACACACAAGCTAGGGCTTCTCCCAGGGGCCTTTGGATGGAGCTCGAGCATGTGGGAAGCCCCAAGGCTTACGTTTCATTAGTTTCATGGTAATTCTGGTTGGTTCATTTCATTTTTTTTCCTTTAAAACAATGGTTGTTTACCATTTTTTTCTAATCTTAGCAGTAATATAGTTCACTGTGGAAAATTCAGAAAATACAGATGAGCCAAAACACCTGCCCTAATTTCATAACTGTGAAATAATCACCGTTAATATTTTAGTATGCATGAGGCATTTGGATTGCTGGATGTGCATTATTTTCACATTTCAGTGCTGCCGGAGCCTGGATGCGTCTTTGCAATGGATGGCGTGTCAGCGTTTGTCAGCAGCACGCTTTTCCCCTATCATGTGCCTTGCTGTTGCTGGTGTCTTAGATGTGCTGGGATAAGGGGTTTGTTGTACATGCACTAAACTCTGGGAGCACCTCTCAAGGCTGGAGGTGATGGAGGACCAGAAATCATCAGAGGTGACAGAGCGGGAATGCCACCCCACTGCTGACTGTCATGTGCCTGTGGACGGATGACCCTCTCCTCTTCTACCATCGCCCTGATGTGGAGATTAGAGCACTTTACCTCTGGAGTTGTTAGGGGATGGGGAGAAACTCCGGCAGCCATTAGCAGTGTGCTTGTGCCAGGTAATTTACTCAAACAGGTCAGTTTTTATCATTCAAAAGTGGCCTGGGAGGTTCCAGGCTGGGGGGCAGGGCAGGATACTTGGGGACAGTTTGAAAAATCTCTGACACTCTGGGCATGAGGAGGCTGCTTTGGGCTTCCTGTGACAAAATGAGCCCACCTCTGCAGGAAGCCCACTGAACACACGGAAGCATGTTTACTAAGTACTTAAGCATTCCCCTACATGTCATTTTTAATTGTCTTTATAAGCATCCATTCTATGTTCATAGTTTATTTTAAAAATCACAATTTTCCAAACAGTTGTTGGGCGTTTTGGTTGTTTACTTGTTTTCTCTTGTTATCTACAAGGTGACTTGGCACTGTATATCCTTGTATCAAAATCTTTGTACAACTTCAGGAGAACCTTGTTATGAGAAGTTCCCAGATTAGAACTGCCTCTGCAAAGGCACATACATGTTTTCAAGGCTTTTTAAGGACCTAGTGTGATAGTGCCAGCCTTGGGCATCACCAAAAGGCAGGGGTGGGATAGGGTGGAAACACTAAAGCTTCCAATTTGATAGATGAAAAATGTTATTAATACATTATTATTTTATTTAGCATTTCATGAATTGTTTATGACTGTCTTTTCCCCTTCTTTGTTGGCAAGGTTATTTTTTTTTCCAAGTATTTCCCCAATCAGGTAAATGTTCTTAATCCAATTTCAAACAGAAAAGGTCCAAGAGTGACTAAGAATCCTATAAATCATTGATGTACAATGCAGAACTCATGGGTGCCTGAACTTGGAAATACTAATACATGCTTCATATCTTCAAAGTGTTTCTAAAGAACTAAAGCATCCCAGGTCCACTGGTCTCTTTTGTGCCTTCTGCATAAACTCATCTAACTCCTGCTTAGAATTCCCTTCTGAGAATATGTCCTGGTCGTCTGCACTATGCTATCCATAACCATTCAACTTATTTCTGGTGTTCTGCCTTTACAACACAGCTGCAGGAGATACATAGGTCCGAACATGTTGGTAGAGCCTGTACCTATAAGCCAGAGAAAGATAAATGCCATGTGGTCTCACTTGTATGTGGAGTCTAAAAAAGTGACTCCCACATAGAACCAGAGAGTGGAATGGTGGTGCAGGAGTTGGACCTGGAGGAAATGGGGAGACGTTGGTCAAAGGGTACAAACTTTCAGTTATAAGATGAATGAATTCTGGAGATCTAATATGCATCATGGGGATTATTGTTGATAAAGCTTTCTATACTTGAAATTTGCTAAGAGAGTAGATCTTAAGTATTCTGACCACAAGGAACAAAGGTTCCCTTATGTGAGGTGATGAATATGTTAATTAGCTTGATTGTGGTCGTCATTTCGGAATGTATACGTGTATCAAATCATTATATCTTAAATGTATACAATTTTCATCAATTATGCCTCAGTAAGTCTGGGAAAAAAGGATACCTTTTTAAATGTATTTTGGCAGCAGACAAAAACATACACTGGGGAAAAGAATCCTTATTCAATAAATCGTGCTGGGAAAACTGGATAAAGCCACATGTAGAAGACCGAAACAGGATCCACACCTTTCTTTCATCTCTCAAAAATCAACTCATGCTGGGTAACAGTCTTAAACCTTAAGTGTGAAACTATTAGAATTCTAGAGGAAAATGTTGGAAATACTCCTCTAGACATTGGTCTAGACAAAGTATTTATGAAGAAGACTCCAAAGGCACTCACAGCATCAACAAAAATAAATAAGTGAGACCTGATCAAATTAAAAAGCTTCTGCACAGCCAAAGAAACTGTCATGAGAGCAAACAGATAGCCTACAGAATGGGAGAAGATACCAGCCAGGGGAAGTTATACCCTGATCAGGCCCCCCTTCTGGAATGAGGATCCATCCATGGGTCCCAGGATGCTGTTCTAGGTGAGAGTCCAAGTGCTTCTCAGGACATGTGATGAACTTCTTAAGGAGGGGTAGTGGATGGGAGAGTAGTTCCAAAGAAGGAACAGGAACAGGGCACATGCAGGGCCCTATGCTATCTAGCCCAAGCCTACCAGACCAATCCCACTGCATGCCTCTCCCACTCCCAGCCTTGTGTGCTCATTACATGGACTTTATTTCAAGGCCTGGAATATACCAAGCTCTTTTCAGCCTCAGGAGCTTTGCCCATAGTTTTCCTCTGTCTGGTATGTTCTTTTGCTGGTGGCATTTAGCTTGGATCTGTCTTATCTTTTAGAAATGATTCCAAGTTCCTCTTTCACGTTACCTTCTCAGAAAAACCTTTATAAATCATCTAATCTAATGTAGATTTCTCTGCCCCATTGCTTGTAATCTTATCACACCAACCTGTTTTTTCTCTTTATAGTAATCATGGTGATTTGTAATTATTTGCTTGTTTACTTGCTTATTGTCTCTTTCCCTTTCCCAAGTGCTAACTTCATGAGGCAGGGACCATGTCTCTACTGTTCACTGCTGTACCCCCAGTGGCAGACACATGGAACTCAGTCAATACTTGCTAACAAATAAATGAATGAAAGCTCATGTGTGAGATGTTACAGAGACAAAATAATATAGGGTGTGAAAAGATATAAGCAAACTGATTTATCTGTCTTCTTTTTTTTTTTTTTTTTTTTTTTATACAGAGTCTCACTATGTTGCCCGGGCTAGAGTGCCATGGTGTCAGCCTAGCTCACAGCAACCTCAAACTCCTGGGCTCAAGTGATCCTTCTGCCTCAGCCTCCCAAGTAGCTGGAACTACAGGCATGCGCCACCATGCCTGGCTAATTTTTTCTATATAATTTTAGTTGGCCAATTAATTTCTTTTTATATATTTAGTAGAGACGGGGTCTCGCTCTTGCTCAGGCTGGTTTCGAACTCCTGACCTTGAGCGATCCACCCACCTCGGCGTCCCAGAGTGCTAGGATTACAGGCGTGAGCCACCATGCCCAGCCTATCTGTCTTACTTCTGAAATCAAATTCCAAGGTTACAAATGAGTTGGAAAAACTGCTTTAATTAAATAACTTGGTCCTACAGAGTAGGCACTCAGAAACTGTCTCTTGAATAGAAGCAATGTAGCATAGTTGAGAGAAGGGCACTAAAAATTAAGGACCTCTATTTCTTTTTATTATTATTATTTTAAAAAACATCAGAGGTGCAAATGTTGTTACTTGGATGATTTGCACCATGCTGATGTCAGGGGTTTCAGTGTACCTGTCACCAGAAAGGACCTCTATTTCTTATTTAGAATTGAACCCTCCTTTTTAAAAGTTTTCTCATAATTTATGGTCATAAAAGACTCAATATAAGGAATTTTAGAAACAAGGTAATAAAAAAGGTTTAAATATAATTACTCAGCTATAATAATGGCTAACACTTTGCTGTATTTTTATCTAAAATTTATCATTGAATATATAATGTATGGTTGATAAGTATATAGTATATACAACATTTTGGTGTATTTTTAGTCCTCCATATGTATAATATAAATGTAACTACATATAAATGTTATAAATCGTATCTTATTGTAAAACTAAAGTTATACTTTATGTCATGTTTCATAATGTACTTTTTCCACTTCACATTATTTTGAACAATTTCTCACATCATTAAAAGTTTTTAAAAATATTTTTTAAAAATTTTTGCATAGTAGTCCATCATAGTAATGCATCATAAATTATTTAACCAATGTTTTATTTTGAGTTATTTAGATTTATCCAATTTTTTCATGTTGCAAATATCCCAACAAAAATTCATGTATATAAATCTTTGTACACATCTCTGATTAGTTCTTTGGGATAAAATTACATAAATTTAAAATAGTTTGGAAAGGAAAGTGAAGAGAATGTAAAAATATAAACATGCTGAATTTCTCATCATTTGCAATTGGGAGGTTAAAATAATTTATTTAAAGCTAGTGAAATAATAAAGGCATAAAAAATTGAAAGGTAAGTGCTAAGGAAGATAAAATGATAAACTAGGAAAGGAAGGGGGAGATCACTGTTCAGAGTAGAGAGTTAACAGATACTATCTGAAGAAATACACGTCTAAGTGTATTATGTAACATTTTGATTGCAAATAGACCAGAAAAAAATACAAACATTCCAGTTCATCAGAAGAAATATCCACAAGAATCAAGGAAATCATAGACTATAGACTGAAAGAAAAAAACTAAAGAATAGAAAGCATTACAGGAAATGATATGACCAAATGAAACCAAATATATCTGTCGTACTAATAAATATAAATGGATGAACCTAATGTACGATTTTTTTTTATGAATCACAAAGCAAAAACCAAAACACATACCAAAAAGGCAAAGGCATACCAAGTATAGACAAAGAAAGACATTCCAAGTAATGCTAACAGAAAGAAAGTGGGATGTGGCAGAGACAGTTTGTTCTTTCCAAATATTTATTGATTTCCCTCTTTTATAGCCTTGTGGAATGAGTGGGCCCTATGATGGACTTTGGCCAATAGACTCTGCAGAGAACTGACTGTCACGTCCTCACTGAGACAGGTAACAACCAGCGTTCCTCTCCATCCCTCTTTCCCTGCCGTGTATTCCAAATGGCACAGCCACCAGATGGCACAGGGCAACTCACTCCACACTGGACTTGGCGTGAGCAGGAAATAAATATTTTGTTAATCCAGTGAAAACTGGGCTTTAAATTTTACAGCAACATAGCCTGTTCTACTCTGATTAATGCACTGCAATGGTAATGTTATTATCAAATAGACTTCAGAGGAGAAAAGTAGTAAGAACATAGGGCACTTTTAAATGATAAAGGAGGAAACTATTCACAATGCATATACAGCATTTATGAATACTTATGCATCAAGTAGCTTAGAATCAACATTCAGAAATCCAAAATTACAGAAAATAGGAAAAAGAATACCACTTTCCTTTAAATGATATTTTGATTTTTTTCTCTCAATCCATGATAGAGCACATAAATAGAACATTTGTTAGAAAGTAGAAAATCTAAATTACAAAATTAATAAATTAGAGCAAATTGTAAAATATTGAGTGCTTTACCCTGAAAACAAAAAATATATATTTCCTCAAACCTTCACAGAACCCTCACAGAAAATAACCATATACTAAACCAAAAAGAAAACTACAGTTGGCCGGGCGCGGTGGCTCACGCCTGTAATCCTAGTGCTCTGGGAGGTCGAGGCCAGCGGATCTGTTGAGCTCAGGAGTTTGAAACCAGCCTAAGCAAGGACGAGACCTCATCTCTACTAAAAAATAGCAAGAAATTAATTGAACAACTAAAAATATATAGAAAAAATTAGCCGGGCATGGTGGCGCATGCCTGTAGTCCCAGCTACCTGGGAGGCTGAGACAGAAGGATCGCTTGAGCCCAGAGTTTGAGGTTGCTCTGAGCTAGGCTGATGCCACGGCACTCTAGCCCAGGCAAAAGAGAGAGACTCTGTCTCAAAAAAAAAAAAGGAAAGAAAAAAAAACTACAGTAAACTTCAAAAAATAGAAATTATACTGACAACAATTTCTGATGACAATGCAATAAAGCTAGAAACTAATACTAAACAAAAACACAGAAAAGATTCTATCATCTAGAGATTTTTTAGCTCTCTTATAAACAACTTTTGGGTTAAAAAGAAAATAAAATTTGAATTTGCCAGAAATATAGAAAATAACAATAATGAAAACACTACATATCTGAATCAATGGATTATATCTAAGATAATGCTTATGAGAAACAACTTTAAATACTTATATTAATAAAAAACAGAATAAAAATTAATGAATTAAGCATTCAATTCAAGAACTTAGAAGACAAACAATACCCAAGGAAAACCAATAGAGATAATTATAAAAAATAAAAATGGGAGTTGAATTAGAAAGCATAGAAAGGATAAAACTTATAATTAAATCAAGCTGTGGTTCTTTGCAATATACATAAAATGGATAACCTGTTCGCTAATCTATTCAAGAAAAATTGAAGAAAGCACGAATACCAGCTTAAAACTTATAAAGATGAAAATAACCACAAATACAGAAGAAATTAAAAGAATCCAAAGAAACCACATTGCCCATGCTTAAGAAAATACATTTTAAAAAACAGAGTAAATTGAATGTTTCCTAGAGAAAAAATTTACAAAAATGGACACCAGAAGGCATAAAAGATCTAAGCAGACCAATTGCTATAGAAGAAATAAAGCAAGCAGTGAGAGAACTTGTCCCTCGTCTGATAACCTCCCCATCCAGTCTCTTCTGAGAAAGCACCAGCTGTAGATAGTTTCACAGGAGACTCTTTCCAGGGATTTAAGAAACAAATTACTTCAATACTATTTAAATGATTCCAGGCTTAGACATAGAAGGAACAAATTATTTTTATAAATCATTTCCAAATTATTTCTATAAATCTACCATAATATCAATATCAAAAACTGACAAAAATGCCACACACAGAAAAAAATGAGGAACACAACATAAACCAATTAGATTTATTTCAAGAATTCAAAAATGTTTCAATACCAGAATACCTATCAATTTAACTAGCAACATTTATAGATTAAAAGAAGAAAAGTATGTAACCATCTTCCGAGGTACTGACAAGGTACTTAAGATTGTTATAAAAACAGCTGGAACTTTCATATACAGATAATGGGAGCATAAATTTGTATAGCCACTTTGGGACACCGATGATATTTACAAAACTGAACATATGCATTACCTTATTATCTCTTAAGGAAATGTCCCACAGAAATGCATACATATGTTCACCAAAAGACTGATACAAGAATGTTCATAATATCTGAAAGCTGAAAACAACCCAAACATCCATCAACAATGGAATGGATGAATAAGTTGTGGTTTATTTATACAATAGACTACAAACACAATTATGCAATAGAATGAGCAAATTTTGAATACACACAACATGGATCAATCTCACTGACATAATGTTGAACAAAAGGATATATACTGCACCATTCCATCTATATAGAATGCAAAATCAGACAAAACTAATCTATGATGCTAGAAGTCATGATAATGGTTACTCTTGGTGACGCTATTGCCTGATTGGGTGTGGGGGGCTTCTGGGATAGGGTGATGCTGTCTTTTCTCACCTGGTTGTTAGTTACACAGGTGTGTTCACCTTATAAGCCACAATCCCAATGACTTGTGCACTTTTCTTCATATATTTTAAAGATACAGTTTCTGCTTTTTTTAAAAGTGTGCTTTTAAACCCCTGGTGCTCCAGATAAGACCACTTTCTTCCTGCTCTCTGCTCCCACCTACCTCAAACAGGAGTCAAAATAAGGCCCAGAACTTTACGTGTTGGTAGCAAGGCTCCCTGCTCTGTTCCTCACCCTCCCAACAACTCTCAGAGCCTCACCACCACTACATGCCGAGAGACCATCAGGAACAATTGCATCATGCCTTTATCTGCGTTTACACCCATCATCACAAGCAGCCCAGGACCCCTGAGCCATCTATCATTACTTGTCCTCTAAGCTTTTTTTCATATCCCATATCTAACCCCTCTCCAAATTTTGAAACTTCTTCACTATTCCCTCTGTAACTCTCAAACAGTAATCAGCAAAACCCTCAAATCCTCAGCCTCTCCTCTGAAAGTCCCCTTCAGCTTCCTGCTCTAACAGAACCTGGCTCTCCCCCTGAGGACGCTGCAGCTCTGTCCTGGTGGGACACTCTCTCTCCTGCATCCTTCCTCCATGGGGCACAGTAGGGGTTCTCTTCACTCAGCGTTGTCATTTCTGATCACCCTTACTTTGTCCTCCCTAAAACTTTCAGCCTAGAATGTCATATTTTCAGACTTTAATGCCCTTCTCATTGTTGCACTAGCCTACGGTCACTCCCCGGTCACTCCTCTTATCTCTTGTTTTTACTTTTGCCCCTCTGTCACTCATTCCAATATGCCTGTCATAATTCTTGATGTTTCAAGATCCACAAAGAGGATCCACTCAACATCTTGGCCACTCTGCTCCTCTACCTCCCCTGTTCATTGATCTTCTCCTCTTCTTGTCCTCAGCCACTCACTCTCACGGTAACACCCCAGGCTTTATAATTACCTTAACTGCATCTCCTGCATCATCACAATGGCAAGGAGGGCCACTCTCTGACTGTCACATTCGATTTTTCTGGATCACTCCCTCTGTTATTTTGGCTTCAACCCTTTTTCATCTCTTTCCACTGAGACTGAAAAAACGCTGTCAGTGTCATAATTGTTCATCTCTCTCATTGTGATGGTTCATTTTATATTTTAGCCAACTTGACTGGGCTAAGGGATACTCACATAGCTAGTAAAACATTATTTTGGGGGCTATCTGTGAGGGTGTTTCCAGAAAAGATTAGCATTTGAATCAATGGACTGAGTGAAGAAGATGCCCTCACCAATGTGAGTTGTCCTCATCCAATCTGTCGAGGGCCTGAATAGAACAAACAGGTGGGGGAAGGGCAAATTCACTGTGTCTTCTTGAGCTGGGACATCCATTTCCTGCCCTCAGACATCAATGCTCTTAGTTCTTGGGCCTTTGGACTCGGACCCAGAATTACACTATTGCTCCCCACCGTCAGACCTTTGGACTTGACTGAACTATACGACCAGCTTTCCTGGTTCTCCAGTTTACAGAGCACGAGCATGGGACTTCTTGGCCTCCATAATCATGTGAGCCAATACACTCATCTTCTCACTTCCTTCATTACCCAACTTACGTTCTATGATCTCATGATATAATTAATCTGAAACACACACATATTCCCAACTTTATCCACTGAAGAGGCCTAAAAATGTTGGCCAACCTAATAGTAATTGGCATCTCTAATGTCCACATTGTAGTCTCTAAAAATAATTTCTAAAAGTACTGAAGTTTTCTTAGAGAAATATTCACTTCCTGATCTGGGGCAGGAAATGTGCAATGTAAGGCTGGAGCACCTTTTCATACAAGAGAGTAAAGAAGCTATTACACTCTTTTTATCATGTCTACAGAATTCAGGAGCCATTTCAATAGGTTCCCACTGGCCAAAGTTTGAGCATCAGTAAAAATAATAACTTTAATGGACTAAAACACATCAAATATCTTTAAAAATCCATGGATTCACAACAATATAAAATAGAACAAATCTTACTGGTCACCTCTATGATGTGAAGAACCCACTTGTTATTTTGAAAACTAAAAAATAAAGGCAAAAATCAAGGATTTATCCTGCCTTTCTCATATGAGTGAACCTCAGGTGAATGTAGCTTAGGATACATATAAGTAGCTGATGAGGGAAGTATCTCTGTTTAGAAATATTCCAGCTAATAAATGGAAAAAATTGTAAATTTAGAATGTCATAATTTTGCAAGCCCTAATGAATCAACAGGTCTAGGAAATAATTATCAATGGCTTCCAATACCACAGGAAAAAAGTCACATATTTTTAATATGTAGTCTTCCCCCTACCCCAAAATCAAGCCTGAATTTGATCACATCCCTAGATCTAATTACCAGTTTACATGAACTAAAGAGAAGTAAAAGAATATGATAATCTCATGGGGAGCCATTCAGCAAAATCCACACTATAGGAACCTCTAGAAAATAAATGATCCAATTTCTTCAACAAAAATCTGCAAGGAAAAAAGAATCACAGGATAAACCTATATATTAAAAGAGATTTAAGAGACATTTAGCAAACAGTTATAATATATGGATTGTATTTGGATCCCAATTCAAACAAATGAATTGGAAAAAGAAAGCCAAGCCTTAAAGACAGTTGAGAAAACAAATCAATTGACTAGATATTTGAAGATATTAAGAAATTATTGTGGAATATTTTAAGATATGAATTCATTAGAGTTGTGGTTTTTTTCAAGCTACTGTCTTTTAGAGATATATACTTAAATATTTATAGGTGAAATAACATATAGTTTGGATTTGCTTCACAATAACCTGGGTAGGGAGAGAAGAGAGCTGGGGGCTAAATGAAATGACATTGGCTATGAATTGAAAATTCTTGAAGCAGGGTGATGAATACAAGGAGTTTCATTATCCTATTCTCTATATTATTGGTATGTTTGAAATTTTCTATAATAAAGTATTTTAAATAGTTATAATGGAAGAAAAGATCCTCTTTATAATAACAATAAAAATATAAAACACCTAGACAAATGAGTAATATATATATATTTAAATAAAACTTTAAAACATTACTGAAAGACACAATAGAAGACTTTAACAAATATAAAGTACACCATTGGGTGGTAAGCCTCATCAAATATAGATGATTTTCCTAACCATAACCCTTCTTCAAAATGTAGCCTAAGAATAAAATGCAATCCTAATAAAATACAGAAATGTTCTTCTAAGCCGTATAATTTGGTTCATATGAAAAAATAAACACACAAGAAAATCCAGAAAATTGGGAGAGAAAGAATAATGGTCAGGGGACAAGCCCTACTAGATATTAAAATATTATGTTATTAGTGCAAAGATAGACTAGTGAAAGAAAAAACACAATTCAGAAACAAATCTAAAAACAGAAAGTAAAATAACATAATTTGGGGTAGCATTCTAAATCTGTTAAGCAAGATGGATTATTCCACAATGACATTGAGTTACTGGGAAATCATTTGAAAAAAAATTAAACTTGAACCTATACCACTAGGATTCTTGGTATGATACAAACCCCAAAGCCACAAAAGAATTATAAAGAAGACTATATATATATATATATATATATATATATATATATACATACACATATATATATATATCTCAAACACAAAACAAAGCAAAACCAAAACTTTTTTAAAAAGCTGAAGTAAAAAGACAAACTAAGAAAAAATGTTACACTTCTTGTCACAATTTGCTTAATACAGAAAGAGCTCTTACAATAAAAAAAGAATAACAATTCAACAGGAAAACAGAGCACAGCCTATAGATATGAATGGTCAGTCTGCACAAAATGCTACTAACACTTGAACATGTGTAAAGACCTTAAGGTCATGAGTACAAGTTCATAATACACCGAGTTTTCATGGCATAAGAAAACAGGAACTTATGTTCTTAGTGTGAGTGAGAA
>CAUYRT010020863.1:0-17682 GCA_963574885.1 Lepilemur ruficaudatus
ACTCTGTCTTTATTTAGGTTTAATATAGTTACTAAGAAATCTTCAAAAGAGCACCTTCATTTAGCCAGTCCACAGTGTATGATATTTCAAAACAATTTGTATATGATAAATATATATAATTTCTTATTTGTTAATTTAAAAATAACAAAGAACCACAAAACGCAGCATCTTCTGCCATGCCATGTCTACTATATTTCCTTATGAAAGTAACAAAAATATTCAGCCCCAAAATATTCTTCTTTGACCTATTTCAGGAGAGCTATTCAGGAGGGCTAGAAATATAAGAATAGCTGAAAATCTAACTTTTCTGAAGAAGATTTACATCTGTATAGGAAAGAAAATAAATAAGAGATACCAACAGGCTGTCTCTACCCGCCCCCCTTGAGATCTAGGAAACATTAATGGACAGCCTGACACATTTAAAAGTCTGCCAGAAACATTTACCAGGGACTGCCATCTATTCTTTTTGAGGGCTGCTACCTTTGAGGTTTCATTCACACAATAAGATCACCTTTGCTAGCCAGGCTTTCCTCTTCTCTCCCTCCCATAACTTGTGAAGGAGCACAGGGAACCTCAGCCCAAAATATGGGTCCTGGCATAATGAGTATTTGGAATTAAAAGCCTTTAAAGTTCAACAGACACTGAAAGAGAGGTTGTCCCTTTTTACCTGAAGGCCCAAGGAACCCACTAAGGAGAACAATTGGTCTTTCTTCCCTTCCCAGTTATCTTATTATCTGTTGCGGAAAAGAAAACCGTGAATGTAACCGCCTCTGATTAGGCCCTTTCAAAAGATAATATCTGCCTATCAGGCTCATTCAGTTTCTTAAGGGATTCATTTACAAGTTATTCTCTATTCCCCAGTCAATTCATTCTCCTTAGTAGTCATTTATTGCCCCAAAACAGAATTACCTACATTCACCATTCCTCCCCATCTGAAATAAGTCTATATGAGTATCTGGGTCCCATTATGACATGTGATCATACTATGGTTTTTCCTTGTACACACTAATAAATTTGTGTACCTTTTCTCTTATTACTCTGCTCTTTGTCAGTTGATTTTTCAGCAAACCTTCAGAGAAAAAAGGGGAAGTTTTTCCTTGGGCGCTACATTGTCTTGCTGTTTTCTTCTGAAAGACCACCATGATGCCTTCATGGTAGAAAGGGGAGTTGCATTGGCAATATCAGTTTGCATACCTGGAAGAGACAGCCTGAGATGTGAACTGAAGGTGCTCTGTTTTCTTTTTATTTTTTTTGTCTTTATTGAAGTGTAATTTACATATCATGTCTTTACTCCATTTTAAGTGTACAATTAAATGGTTATTAGTAAATTTACCAAGTTGTACAGATATTCACATAAGTCAGTTCTAGATGATTTTCTACCCCCGCATTGAGACCCCTAATACCCATCCCCAAATACACTTCAAGCATGCCCCTCCCCTTCACAGTGCTCACCACATCCCCCGGATGTTGGTCAACTCCCACTCCCAAAATCCCCAGTGAACATTACCACCATTTAAGCACCATAGTGTCAATCAGTCAACATCAATTTGATGGCGAGTACAAGTGGGGCCCGTTCTTCGGGTCTTGTGTCACCTCACTTTGAATAATGGGCTTAAGCTTAATCCAGGATAATATAAGCGGTGCTAGCTCACTGTCATTTCTTAAAATTGAGTAGTATTACATTGTAAACATATGCCAAATTTTAATAATCCACTCATGAATTGACGGGCACTTGGGTTGTTTACACGACCTAGCAATAGAGAATTGTGCTGCCATAAACATTCGGGTGCAGATGTCTTCATAATAGAATGTCTTTTGCTCTTTTGCGTAGATGCCTAATAATGCTATTGCTGGATCAAATGGTAATTCTATTTTTAGCTCTTTGAGGAATCTCCAAATTCTTTTCCACAAAAGTTGCACCAATTTGCAGTCCCACCAGCAGTGTCAGAGTGTTCCTATCTCTCCACAACCTCACCAGCATTTGTTGTTTTGGGATTTTTTGATAGAGGCCAACCTCACTGGGATTAGGTGATACCTCATTGTGGTTTTGATTTGCATTTCCATACTGATTAGAGATGATGAACATTTTTTTTATGTTTTTGCTGGCCACTATTCTGTCTTCTTTGGAGAAGTTTCTGTTCATCTCCTTTGCCCATTTATAAATGGGGTTGTTTGATTTTTTCTTGTTAATTCTTTTGAGTTCTAGGTAGATTCTTGTTATCAGACCTTTGTCGGAGGTGTAGAAAGCAACTATTTTCTCCCATTCTGTAGGTTGTCTATTTGCTCTAGTAATAGTGTCTTTGGCTGTGCAGAAGCTTTTTAATTTGATTAGATCCCATTTGTTTATTTTTGTTGCTGCATTGATTGCTTTGGGGGTCTCAAATCAAAAAAGCAATACCCTTTACTATAGCCTCCCCAAAAATTAAATGTCTAGGAGTAAATTTAACAAAAGATATGAAAGACTTATACAAGGAGAATTACAAAACACTAAAAAAAAGAAATTGTAGAAGATGTGCAAAGATGGAAAAATCTACCTTGTTTGTGAATTGGTAGAAGCAATATTGTTAAAAATGTCAATTTTACCTAAAGTGATCTACAGAATAAATGCAATCCCCATCAAAGTACCATTTTCATTCTATACAGACCTAGAAAAAATAATTCTTCACTTTGTATGGAACCAGAAAAGACCCCGTATAGCCAAAGCAATCTTAAGCAAAATGAGCAAACTAGGAGGCATCAGTCTTCCAGACTTCAAGTTGTATTACAAAGCAATAATAATCAAATCAGTTTGGTATTGACACAAGGACTGAAGCACTGATCTTTGGAACAGGACTGAGAATCCAGAGTTGAAACCATCTGCATATGGTAACCTAATCTTTGATAAACCAGACAAAAATATACATTGGGGAAAAGAATCTCTTTTCAATAAATGGTGCTGGGAAAACTGGATAGCTATGTGCAGAAAAATGAAACTGAATCCCTACCTCTCACCTCTCACAAAAATATACCCAAGATGGTTAACAGACCTAAACCTAAGGCAGGAAACCTTAAGAACCCTAGAAGAGGATGTTGTGAAGACCCTTTCAGACATCAGTCTAGGCAAAGAATTCCTTAAGAAGAACCCCAAGGTGCTCTGTTTTCAATGGGGGAAAGGGCAGGTTGGCTTTTATGCCTCACAGAGTGTGTATTATATAATAGAGTCATACATATTCAGCAGGTTTGGTGAAAACTCTACATATTTTTGTGGGAAGTGTTCAATGTCTGAATATATGTGTAACATACTTCCCATATTCCCTTTGTGGTAGGGTTTTAGCATTAAAATGAGGTGGAATTTGGCTCTTTACTTCAAAAAGTGAAGCATGAGACACAAAGAGAGTTTGTGCAGTCTCTGAAGCCTGGCTAACACCGGACTGAGGTCTGCAGTTGTATATTAGGAAAGAATGTTTTTAAGGCTTGCCCTCTGTCCAGTCAGAGTTGTAGTGTTCTGTGTCATAAACCAGAGTTAAGAAGAGTCTGACATTTTGCCATATAATACCTATTGTTGGGGAGTTCAGCAAGAGTGTAAGAGTGTGGTTTTTCTTACAGCTGTAGGAATTTAGAAAGTTATCCTGCCAGCCAAGCCCTGAGCCCTTTGCCCATACGTCCTTCTTTTGTTTTCTTAACCTTAGGGTTTATTTTAGTTGATAAGGTGGACTTTATCTTGCTCTCTCACATCACAACATTATAACCTCTGTTGCTACTCTCAGAACCTCTATTTCTGTAACTTCAAGATGACATAAAAGCATCAACCCATCTTTTCTCTCTTTGAGTGTTTATACTTTGTACGACTTTCATGCACACATGCACAGTAATTAAGTTTGTATACTTTTTTCCTGTTAATCTGTCTGTGATCAGTTTGTTTTATAAACTCAAATTATCAAAATTTCAGGGGGAAATTTAAATTTCCCTATATTCATATTAGAAATCTATTTTATAATCTGTTCCCCAATTCATTCATTCCCCCTAGTATTCATTTATTGTCTCAACAGAATTACCTGCATTTTCTATCTCTAGCTTCTCTCTAATATGAGGGCATATAAGTACCTGGGCACCACTGGGACACGAGGTGACCACTGTGTGATTTTCTCCTATACATGCTCATAAACTTGTATTGATCTGCCTTTTATCAGCTTATATTTTTAAATCATATGACATTTTTACTTGCTTGTCTCTATTTCAGTTTCTGCTTAATTAAGAGATGTCCCGGGCCCATATTCTTTGAGGATTTCAGCATTCATGATAACTTAAAACTTGCAAACATATTATTCAAAGCATGTCAAATGATGTCATTACTTTTCAGTTGCACATATAGGCTATCATTTTGTTGTGTCTGTGAACTAAAATAAAATCTTAAGCCCCCACTGAATGGACTGACTGAATGGACCCTGTTTATCCCAGGTGACACCCTAAAACTGAGTTACTGGCCTTGAGAAGGGAGGTCAGACATGCCTTATCATGCCCCCACTGTTCTTAGAGATATCCTTTGTAACTCATTAACAAACCTAAGGCTGTACAAAAAAACCTGCAAATCCTCAGTTTGCTCAACAAATACATGGCTGGTAGCTTGTCTGTGATTAACAAACCTCCTTTTCTTAGCTTAAAACATTGCAAGCCTTTAGGCAAAGCTATACCTCTTTAACCAATTATAAGTCAAAACGTCTTTAAACCTGTAACTTGTAAGCCCCTGCTTTGAGATGTCCCAACTGTTGGGGCCAAACCAATGTGTGCCTTTCACCTACTGATTTATGACTTTAGCCATAATTCCTGTCTCCCTGAAATGTATAAACCAAATTGTTTCCCAATCACAGTGAGTCTACTTGCTCAAGGCCTCTTGGTCATGGTTCTGGGCTATGGTCCTCAAATTGATCTCAGAAGAAACCTCTTTAAATTATTTTACAGAGTTTGGCATCTTTTCTATTGACATGTCATATAAGCCCATATAAATTTATGTGCTTATTTTTTATTAGACAATTTTCCAGCTCTGATCACTACCTCAGAAAATAGCTGAATTTTTTTTCTTGGATTTCCTCAATTTTCATTGGAGGCATATTAATAACCTATGCTTTTCCTAGCTGAATAATTAATCTATGTTAATGAATCAGAGAGTGAACCAGCAAATACATCCTGGCACCATGGAGCCTCAGGCTATCTGTTGTGGCAGGCTGGAGCCCCTGCACAAGTGGCTGTTTTTGTTTTGTTTTGTTTTGTTTTTTCCCATTCTGGTGCAGGAACAGCTCATTGTCACACCAGAAACAAACCCAACACAGCCCCATTTACTCAACATATTTATGTAGACACATGGTACACTTGACAGGTTCATAGGCACTAGAAATATGACAACTAATCAAAGAGGGAAAACATCACTTCTCTAAATGTAGTTGTTTGTTGTATAGAAGCATAAAGATAAATACAAATTGGAAATAAAAGTTTTGATTGTTCCTGTTGAAAATAAGGGAAGAGAGTTTCTCTAATCTCCCGTTTCTATTTCTGAATTACTTTCTCTCTCCTTTCCAAAATTTATACACTTTTAAATAGCTAAATAAGACTCTGGCAGGTCTCACAACTCAGGCACTTTTCCCAAAGACTTAATAGCTAAAAACTCACATCTCTCAGGTTACAAGGAGAAGAGAGGTAGAGCTTCTGCTGTCACCTGACTATAAATTTAAAAACGACTACCTAAAGTATTAAATGGATTATATTCACTCAACTATACAAAAGAGTGAGATTACATTATGTCTTTGCAAGCCCTTTAGTGGGTTGCCTGTGATGCACGCTACATTTTACTTTAATTCCTATTCAATAATAAAATTATTTCCTTCTCTTCTACATCTGTAAAGAGGTTTTCTGAGTTTGGAAGAGATAATGTTTTTGAGTATATTTCTCCAGCAAAATACAAAATGAAATCAAATTTCATAAGTAAATTTTAATAAGTATTAGGAAGTGGTAAATACTATTAAATTTTTTTTAATGTCAAAGGAAAGAAAATTTGTAGGTTTTGAAATTTTAAATAGAGTTTTCAGAAAAAACATGACTGAAGATTTGAGTTTAATATTGATCCCAAGGCATGAGATGGAGTGCTGCTATGACAGCTAATCTAGAATCTAAAACATAAGGTGAGTAAGTGAAAATAGTAATATGTATGTGTGGTGTGTGTGTGTGTGTGTGTGAGAGAGAGAGAGAGATAAAGAAAAAAATATTCGGCAATACATGTTAAAGAATATAAACTGACAAAAGGCAGATTAATAGTAGAAATGGCATACCAACTTATTAACATGCATGGGGAAAACCACATAGGGATTACCCAAATCCTCCAATGGGAAGCTGCAGCTTACATATCATCTTGAGATTACAGAAAAAATAGGGGCTCAGAGCATGGCCCCAAACATGTTATGGTGGTAAATTAGGTTGTGGTGGCAAGACAGGTTATGAGAGGTAAAGAAGAGGATGCCTGGCTAGCAAAGGTGGTTTTGCAATGTAGCTGAAACGTCACAGGTGGGGGCCAACAGAGAGAAAGTGTTTCTTTCAGGAAAGCTCTCCGTCAACTCCTGGCTGCACCAATGTAGATATTCTCTACAGATACAATTGTTCTCAACAAAGACTGCTTTTGAGCTATTCTTATATTTCCAGCCCTTCTGAATGTTGATCTTGAAATATGTCAAAAACTATATTTTTGGATGTAATATTTTGGTTTCCTTCAAGAATTTGACTAAAATTTGTTGAAGCAGAGAATCTTAATGAGGCATGGCAGAGAGGCCTTTCTAGCTATACCTTGAAAAAAGAGGAGAGAGAAGATAATGTTGGTCAAACGCAGGAGACAAAACAGGAATAAAAGACTTAACTTTATTACAAAAGCTTTTTCCTTTATTTTGAATGAGAAAATGAGAGGGAGGGTAAGCACAAAAGTGTGATCTTGTTCCTTATTTAATATGCTCAGAAGGAGGGCTGTGCTTGCTTAGAAGTGTAAGCAAGAAAATAAGTCAAGAAGAAATGCAAAAAACTATTGAATATTGTAAATACTGATATGATTATCATGTTAGTGCATATAGCTCTTTGAGATATTGATTTCAACTTTTTTGAGTAAGTACCAAGAATTAGGATTGTTGGATCATATTCTATTTTTACTTTTCTGAGAAACATCCATCTTGTTTTGCTTAATGTTTAACCAATGTACATTTTCACCAATAATATACATGAGTGTACTTTTTCCACAATCTTGCCAATGTTAGGGCTCAGGAACTGATACTCCAAAATGCAGTAGTTTGGTATACTGAACAGAAGAAGCCTCAAGATCTCTTTGACCTTCTGTACCAATCATTTCTCTCAAATCACAGAATGAAATTGAAGTTCCTTTATCTGCCTAATATCCAGATTCACCAAATGGAACAATTGTTTTTCTTCCCTTCCCTTGAAGAACAAGAACGTAACCACACTAGGATAGACACTTTAATAAGATGATGTCTCCCTTTCAGGCTCATTTGAATTCCAAAGAAAATTATTCACAAGTTAATCTCTGTTCCTGATCCATTCATCCTCCCTAGTAATCTTCCATTGCCCCTCAACAGAAATGATCTCCCTTCTCCCTTAACCTCCAAAACAGGTGTTTTGCCATGATGCTAATATATGATTATGAAACCCATTGAAGAGTGGGTGATTACTCTGTGGTTGTCCCTGTGTACATATTAATAATTTTTTTATGCTTTTACTCCAATTAATCTGCCTTTTGGTTGATTTTCTAGTGACTCTTAGAGGGCAAATGATGGGATTAAGACCAGTGGGACTTAGGGATGCTGTGTCTGAGGCTGTGAGAGGATAGTAGGTGAAGGAATTGCCTGAGCAGAAGCCTGAAATAAGGGCAGACGTTAACTGCCTAGTTGGGGGACATATATCAGCAATCTGGGAGTACAGCAAAGCATGCTCCAACCTCAGAGCCTAAGGGGTCTCATGGCTGAAAAGCCGTGGAGTGGCCTGACATGAAAACTTCTCATGGCTGTGAGGTACATTGCAATGTGTCAGCCCAGGAGAAGGGTCTTAAGGCTTCTATTGTTAGAACACTTGGCCAAACTCCTTCTTTCTCTTTCTCTCAGCAATGCCTCAGTTAAGGTAAAACTAATCTCCCGGTGGAAAGCATGTAGTTTATTTGTTCCTTGATCAAATGGGTTGCAGTTACTGAAGTTCAAGATTGATATCCATGTATACATAGCTTGAGCTTGGGATAAAATTAGTTAGTTTATCTTGGGACAAGTTGTACCTACTGAAGAATTATGTGTTTTCCACTTCTAGAAAGGAGAAGGTAATTAGCTAGGACACCTTGTGATTTAGGGGAAGCCCCAAGACCTTTGATCATTGTATCCCATGATTTTTTCATATGAGATCATTGTATTTTACAGCATGGCAAAGAGAATGAAAAGCAAGTGCTGGGTTTCAGTCACCACAACCTTGGCACCGGAGTGCTGGTGGTCCCCTGATTTCCCCACACTCTTATAATTATTCCTGGGTCTGTGTCTGTGTCTTTGTTTCTTTCATCTCTTGCAATGCATTCTGCCTGGGGATCTTATCTTTATTTGGAAAGCCGTGAACCCCCGATAGGCAAAGAGGAGGTTTTCCTTTGGTAAACCAACAACTGTTATCTTTTGTCTTTTTTATTCTTTTATTTTTAGCTGACACATAATTGTGCATATTTATGAGATACAGAGTGATATTTTGATACATTTGTGCAATGTATAATAATAAAATCAGAGTAATTAGGATATCTATCGTGTCCAAAAACTAGAAAAGCAAGAATAAGCCCAATTCAAAATGAGTAAAAGGATAAAAATACCAAAGATCAGAGCAGAACTAAACAAAATAGAGACAAAAAACACAATTAAAAATAAATGAAACAAAATTTATTTTTTTAAAGGATAAAAAAATCAAATTAGGTATACTAATTAAGAGAGTCAGAGAAGAGACCCAAATACATAAAATTAGAAGTGACAAAAATGAGACATTATAGCTCACAAGGCATAAATATGAAGGATTGAAGGGCATGAAAATATTTCGCTCCTAAATATATTTCTTTGACATAGTTCAAAATGGTTATTCAGAAGCACTGGAAATGTAAAAATAGCCAAAGGTCTCTTTCATTTTATGAGAGAGATAAAATCTGTGAAGAAAATCTGATTGATATAATCAATCTTTCTATGAGATCATTCCATTTAGTGATCTAGGAAAGATTAACTGAGAGGCTGTCAGCTGGATACCCACATATAAATTGACCTTTGTGGAGAGAGCATTGTGACAGATTAGAGAAGTGATTGGGGGATAATCAAAGTGAAGCAGAAGGTGACTGGATGGCTTGGGAAAATCAGAATGTACCTAGGAGAAATATCAACACATAGGGAAGGACACAGTCTCCCAACAGACACTATACCCTTAATGGTGACAGAGCCACCACCAACACTGCAGACCTTTAAACTGATCAGTTTGCTGCTAGGAGTCTCTTTAATGACATTGCAACAGAAAGCAAGCACAGCAGGGACCCAGTGACATCTGTTCCCCAGTTACTGTAGCTGATGTCATTCTGAGCTCTTAGGTCCAGAGCACCTGATCTACATAGGGAATTATTGAGAAAAACTTCCCTGGTATCAACAGAGATTCGGATATCCAGATACAAGGTATTCATCAAACACTGGGAAGATTCGTAGCAAGTAGGACATCTCCAAGACACATAGTCATCAACCTGGCCAAAGTCAAAATAAAGGAGAAAATTCTACAGGTCATAAAAATAAAGCAACAACTAACCTATAAAGGAAAACCCATCAAGCCAACAGCAGACTTCTCAGCAGAGACCTTACAAGCCAGAAGGGTTTGGGCTTGATTTTTAGTCTTGTTAAACAGAACAGCAGCCAGTCAAGAATTGTGTATCCTGCAAAACTAATTTTCCTAAATTATGAGAAATAAAGAGTTTTCCAGACATGTGAACACTATAGGAATTTGTCAATACTAGGCCTGCCTTATCGGAAATACTCCAAAGTTCATTATACATGGAGCAGCACAATAGGCATGCACCAGTGTAAAAACACCTGAAAGTTAAAGCTAACAGCTCTTATAAAACAATAGCATAAGAGGGAAAACAAAATAACAAGGTTTCATCCAAAAGATGAACAGAACCTTACACCACATGTCAATACTAACACTGAATGCAAGCAGTCTTAATGCCCCACTTAAAAGACACAGACAGGCTGAAGGGTTTAAAAAAATATAAGTCACGTATGTGTTGTCTCCAAGAAACACATCTCTCTCACAAGTACACTCATATATTCAAAGTAAAGGAATAGAAAAAAATATTCCATGCAAATAGAAACCAAAAGCAAGTATAGCCATTTTCATAACAGAAAAAATTGACTTTAAAAATTTAATGGTAAAAAAAGACAGAGATGATTGTTATATAATTATAAGGAAGCAATTCAACAAGAAGGCATTACAATCCTAAATATATCTCCATGGAAACACAGGAACTTTCAGATTCATAAAACAAATTCTACTAGATATAAATAAAGAAATAAACAGTAGCACCATAATTGCTGAAGACTTCAACAGACCACTGACAGAGCTAGACAAATTATTGAAGAAGAAAATCAAAGGAGAAACAATGTACTTAAATGGAACTCTAGAATAAATGGATGTAAAAGACATTTACAGAACACTGTGCCCCAAAACTACTGAATACATATTCTTCTCATCAGCACGTGGGACATTTTCTGAGATTGATCATATCTTAGGCCAAAAGAAAAGTCTCAGTAAACTCAGAAAAATCAAAATTATACCATGTATCTTCTCAGACTACAGTGGAATAAAATCAGAAATCACATCCAAGAGAATCACTCAAATATTCACAAAGTCATAGAAATTAAACAACAAGCTGTTGAATGACCCTAGGGTCAATGATGAAATGAAGGTGGAAATCAAAATATTCTTGAACTGAACAATAAAGGAAACACAAGCTTTCAATATCTATGGGATACAGCAAAAGCAGTCCTAGTGGGAAATTAACAATCTTAAATACATCAAAAAGACAGAAAGATCACAAAATAACAAGCTAAAATCACATCAAGGAGGTAGATATAGAAGAACAAACCAAAGACAAAACCATCAGAAGAAAAGAAGGAACAAAACTCAGAGAAGAGCTAAAGGAAATGGAAACAAAGACACAAAAATAATCCTAATGCAAAAGATCAACAAAACAAAAAGGTGATCCTCGAAATGGAAAACAAACAAACAAACAAAAAAAGATGATTAGTCAGATTAACAACAAATAACAGAGAAAGTACTCAAATAAGCTAAATCAGAAATGAAGAAGAGACTTTATGACTGATACCACACAAATACAAAGTATCATCTGTAAATACTAATCTCTACCCACACCAACTAGAAAATGTAGAGGAAATGAGTAAATTCTTGGTAACACACAATGTCCCAAGTCTGAATCACTATGAAATAGAAACCCTGAAAAGACCTGTAATGATAGTGACAATGAAGCAGTAGTAAAAAAAAATCTCCCAAGACAAATAAGCCCCAGACCAGATACATTCACAGTCAAATTCTACCAGACCTACAAAGAAGAACTGGCACCTATCTTACAAAAATTTTTCTATAACATAGAGAAGAAGGGACTCCTTTCTAACTCATTCTATTAAGGCAGTATGATCATTATACCAAAACCAGAAAAGGACATAACAACAACAACAACAAAACTACAGAGCAATATCCTTTATGAACATAGATGCAAAACCCCTATTTTGTATAGATGCAAAATACCAGCAAACTGAAATCAACAGCACATCAGAAAGATAATTCACCATGGTCAAGTTGGTTTCATCCCAGGGATGCAAGGGAGGTTCAATATATGCAAATCAACAAACTTGGCATAGAAGGAATTTATCTCAAAATTATAAAAGCCATATATGACAAACCCACAGCCAATATCATATTGAATAGGGAAAAGTTGAAAGCATTCTCCCAAAGAATTAGAACAAGACAAGGGTGCCCACTGTCTTGGGCACCACTTCTATTCAACACAGTGCCTGAAGTCCTAGCCAAAGGATTCAGGTAAGAGAAGTGGGGGGGGGAGCATATCCAAATTAGGAAAGAGGAGGTCAAACTATCTCTGTTAGTGATGACATAATCTTATACCTAGAAAACCCTAAAAATTCTACAAAAAGACTCCTAGAATTGATAAATACATTTAGTAAAATCTTAGGTTACAAAATCGATATATACAAATCACTAGCATGTCTATATTCAATAATACTCAATTTGAGAGTCAAATCAAGGACTCAATAGCAGTTACAGTAGCTCCATAGAAAATAAAATACTTAGGAATATACTTAACCAAGGAGGTGAAAGATCACTACAAGAAAAACTATTAATACAAAACACTGGTGAAAGAAATTATAGATGACACAAAGAAATGGTAAAATATTCCATGCTTGTGGATTAGTAGAATTAACATTGTTAAAATGTCATACTGTCCAAAGTGATTTACACATTCAACACAGTCCCCATCAAAATTCCAACATCATATTTCACAGAGCTTCATTTGTAACTAAAAAAGAGCCTAAATACCCAAAGAAATCATAAACAAAATGAAAAAATATGGAGGCATCAATTACTTGACTTGAAATTATATTACAAGGCTACAGTAACCAAAACAGCATGGGGCTGGTTAAAAGTAGAGTCATATCCCAATGTAACAGAATAGAGAACCCCAAAATAAAACCGTCTACCTACAAGTGGCTTGTCTTTGACAAATCCGACAAGATACACTGGAGAAAGGAAGCCCTATTCAATCTGTGTTGCTCAGAAAACTGGATAGCCATAAGCAGAAGAATGAAAGAGGACTCCTATCTCTCACCATATACAAAGATCAATTGAAGATGGATAAAAAACACTTAAATGTAGGGCAAGAACTTATAAAAAATCCTAAAAGAAAAAAGCAGTAAAAACTTTTCTAGACATTGGCCTTGGCCAAGAATTTATGGCTATGACATCAAAGACAAAAACCACAGTAAAAAATACATATCTATAACTAGGACTTGATTACTTTAAAAAGTTTATGCACAGCAAAGGAAATAATCAACAGCATAAATAGACAACCTACAGATTTGCAAGCTATGTATCCAATACAAGGCTAATATATGAATCTACAGAGAACTTAAGCAAATCAGTAAGAAAAAAACAAACAATCCCAATAAAAAGTGGTCAAAAGACATGAACAGAAACTTTTTAAAAGAAGACAGAGTAATGGCCAGCAAACATAGAAAAAAAATGTTCAATATCTCTAATCATTAGAGAAATGCAAATCAAAACCACTACGAGATATCACCTAACCCCAGTGAGATTGGCCTCTATCAAAAAATCCCAAAACAACAAAGTCTGGTGAGGATGTGGAGAAACAGGAACACTCTTACACTGCTGGTAGAACTGCACATTAATGCAACCTCTGTGGAAAAGAATTTGGAGATATCTCAAAAAGCTAAAAATAGAAATACCATTTGATCCAGCAATAGCACTATTAGGCATCTATCCAAAAGAGCAAAAGACATTCTATAATAAAGACATCTGCACTGGAATGTTTATGGCAGCACAATTCACTATTGCAAGGTCATGGAAACAACCCAAGTGCCTGTCAATTCATGAGTGGATTTCTAAAATTTGGTATATGTTTACAATGGAATACAACTCAATAATATGAAACTTCTTATATTTTCCTGGATAGAGCTTGAGCCATTATCCAAAGTGAGGTATCACAAGATCGAAAGAATAGGCTTCACTTGTACTTGCCATCAAATTGGCACTGACCAACACTATGGTGCTCACACAGTAGTAATATTCTCTAGGGATTAGAGGGTTGGTGGAGGGGGTAAACTCACAACTAATGGCTGTGGTGAGCATTATAGAGGGGAAGGGCATGCCTCTAACCCTCGCTTGGGTGAGGCAAAGACATAAAATGTAACCAAAATGTCTGTACCCTCATAATATCCTGAAATAAAAAAGAAGATAAACAAGTTGCCAACAAATAATCGAAAAAATATTCAAAATCACTAATCATCAGGAAAATGCAAATTAAAACCAAAATCACCTCACTCCTGTCAGAATGGCCATTTATAAAAAGTGGGAGAAAAAAAAACTTGCATGGGTGCAAGTGGAAAGGAACATTTAAACACTGTTGGAGGGACTGCAAATTAGTACAACCTCTATGGAATACACTATGGAGAGTCCGCAAAGAAATAAATATGGACTTATCATTCATTCCAGCAATGCCACTACTGGGTGTCTTGCCAAAGGAAAAGAGGTCATCTTATAAAAAAGATGACTGTACTCAAATGTTTATAGAAGCACAGCTCACGATTGCAAAGATGTGGAATCAACCTAAGTGAACATCTCTTCATAAGTGGACAAGGAAAATGTATATATACATATCATGGAATACTACTCAGACATCAAAAAGAATGAAATAGTGTCTCTTTCAGCAACTTGGATGTAACTGCAGATCATCATCCTAAGGTGAGTATCTCAGCAATGAAAAAATAAACACAACATGTACTCACTAATAATTAGGAGCTAAACTATGGAAACAAAGAGATATAAAGGACAATGGAAACCAAGAAGGGAGTGAGAGGTATGAGGGATAAAACTATTGGGTAAAATGAACACTACTATTGTGACAGGCACACTAAAAGCCCAGACTTAAGTATTTTACAGGGTATCCCTGTAACAAAAACATTTGTACCCCTTAATATTTTTTTAAAAAATTACATTTTTTAAAAATAAAAAAAGAAATAAAAAAGGGATTGTGCTAATGTGCTAAATATTAACATATCTATCAAAATCTCAAACAAACATATTTAATCATGGACTTTAATTATTAAAGGCTTCAGATGCTCATTAATATTATTCTTCAGTGACAGTTTCTTTAGCTGTGCAGAAGCTTTTTAATTTGATCAGTAAATTCACTGAAAATCATTTAATTGTACACTTAAAATGGAGTGTTGGTTGTACATAGATACAGTTGGAGCACTAAAAAAAAGGAGTAAGAGATACAATTTATTTATTTATTATTTTCCTCATTTAATTGGTCAACGGCAATCTGACACTATAGGGAAATGATACCATGCTATCAAACCAATAAAAACTGTATTTAAAAATAAAAAATATATATTATTCTTCAATATTTTATTTATATATATTTTAACCAAATGAGTTTTAAAAGGAAGTATGTAATTGGAAAGAAAAAGACATTTCCATCAATTGTATGTAATATTTTTAGCTGCAATAAAGAATGTAAAAGTAAAAAATGGAATTATTGGATTTGAGATCAACATACAATTGACAGATTTCTACATATCAGCATAAAACAAGTAGAAAAACAGAAAAAAATACTCCACACTCCAGAGAAACAAAATATAAAATATCCAGGAACATTTCTATTTAAAGATACAGATAACTTGGAAAAACTATACAATAGTTTTGAGGGCTATAATACGTATTAAGGAACTTTTGAATAGAAAGAGAATTATATGGGAACCTGAAGATATTAAAAATGCCAATTCTTCCCAAGTTAGAAGATGCATATCTTGCTTTGATAAGGGATGATTGGGCAGAAGGAATAGTGAAGATATGACATAGAAAAGGAATAATACCAACACTGGAATGCCCTGCATGCACTCACCAAACTTTGGGAAATTTGCTTAACACTTAGTTTTATCATGCAAGAAAATACGAGATTATAATCAGAACGATAATAAGAGTATCTGATACATACAGTGTTTGTTAGTGCCATGTGAGTTTACAAAGTTGTTTACCACAGTGCCAATTGCACAGGAATCACTCTGTTTTTCCTCTCATTGTCATGTGAGAGGGAGAAGAAAATTTAGGGAGTTCACACTAAGATGCAAGAAAGGAGGCATAATCATCTTCCCTGCAGGAAGTATTTTCAAGAAAAGGAAGCTAATTCTGTATCCTGTCCTAAGAGAGGAAATGAAGGTAATACAAACTTTTATAATTAAAAACAAGGGAATGAATTCCCAAAGGTGAAACATAAAAGCTTTTGTCTTTTCATTCGCCAATAACAACAAAGATTCCAACTATGCGTTAGGTGCTCTTTGTTAATGATGGAAATATAAAAACACATATATATGTCCTTGCCAGTAACCCACAATCTCATTGGACACAGATACTATTCAGACCAGTACAAAGAGGTAAGAAAAATAAGAAGGAAAACTGTATATAAGCTAATGACAAAATTTCTGCTGAACATTATGATACTTCATTTTGTATGTAATTTTTGTGCTAAGAATTTTGTAAACATTCTTGCATTTTATCTATACAATATTACTTTGAAGACTGTGGTACAACTTTATTTTTAGCGATCAAGTCTGTACTTGAGGCAGAAGGAGTTGCTATCTGTTTCAGCTCATTGATGGGAACTATTGAATAAAATGTATTATATTTTAGTTTTAGTTTTTTTATGTCCTGGATTTCCAGATGTGAGAAAGAAATTAATGGTGAATGGGATTCAGTGGAAGAAAAGCGGAAGATGAGAATAGGACATAACTGGATGATTTGAAAGGCAGATTTCAGCCGCATCCTCTTCTCTTTTAATAATCAGAGCTCACAGAGATTGCGCCTCCCTAGTCTGAAAATCCAAAATCCAAAATGTACCCAAATCCAAAACTTCTTGAGCATTGACATGAAATAGTAACACCTTTGCTGTTTGATAATTCAATGCACACACGCTTTGTTTCATGCACAAAATTATTTAAAATGTTGTATAAAATTACCTTCAGCCTACACGTATAAGGAGTATATAAAACATGAGTTTTGTGTTTAGACTAGGGTCCCATTCCCATAATACCTCCTTATATATATGCAATTATTCCAAAGTCTGAAAAAAATTGAAATCTGAAGCACTTCTGATTCCAAATACATTGGATAAGGAATACATAACCTACAGTAAAAAAATGTTTTACATTTGCCATGTGATCTTCTAAGACATTTACATGCAGTCTTAAAATGTTTTATTATAATGCAAATCAAAACCACAATGAGATATCACTTATCTCCAGTGATAATCACCTTTATCAAAAAGTCCCAAAACAATAAATGTTGGTGTGGATGCAGAGAGATAGGAACACTCATACACTGCTGGTGGGACTGCAAACTAGTGAAATCTCTGTGGAAATGAATATGGAGATACCTTAAAGAGATACAAGTAGATCTACCATTTGATGCAACAATCCCATTACTGGGAATCTACCCAAAAGAACAAATGACATTCTATAAAAAAGACACCTGCACTCGAATGTTTATAGCAGCACAATTCACAATTGCAAAGATGTGGAAAGAACCCAAGTGCCCAAAGTGGATTAATAAATTGTGGTATATGTATACCATGAACTTCTACTCAGCCACAAAAAAACAATGGTGATCTAGCACCTCTTGTATTATCCTGGATAGAGCTGGAGCCCATTCTACTAAGTGAAGTATCCCAAGAATGGAAAAATAAGCACCACATGTACTCACCATCAAATTGGTATTAACTAATCAACTCTTAAGTGCACATATAGTAGTAACATTCATCAGATGTCAGGCAGATGGGAGGGG
>CAUYRT010020865.1:0-53961 GCA_963574885.1 Lepilemur ruficaudatus
GAAAGGTTCATACACTGAAGGCAACTCTTTGTGACCTGGGCCCGAGGGTGGCCCTATGTCGTGACACTTGCTCTGATTCTGCCCCATGCTGGTCACCAGCATGACCAAGCAATAAGGCCTAGGAAATGACTTCTAGTGTCACTCTGAGCCCCCATGTGTCTTTGGAATAAATTCACATCAGTTGATATGTGACTTTCCATTCATTTCTGTCTTTAGAGATCTACACTCATTATTTATTTGTATGGTGGCAGTTCTTTTTTACCTTAATGGTACATAATGAACAAAAAACAAAATAGAAATTTCAATCTTGGGTGTTAGCTCTTCTTATTTATCTGGTTTCCAGCCAAGGCCCCAAGGTGGTTGTGCTAAGTTCCCCTCCCAGGTCTAGGAAGGGCTGGGGAGATACAGGGCTGGTCTGCAGCTACCAGGCAGGGGAAACAGGAAGCCAAAGACACCATTCAAAGAAGACAGACCTGGGGAAAGGGAACAGTCCAAAGCACCAAATCGGAGGGGCCAGCAAGCATCCGATCCCAAGAGAAGCATCTGCAACCTGCCAGGACATTGGGAGCAGACAGAGCATGGAGAATTCCTCAAGCATCGATTCACAGAGCTCAGCCCATCTTACCATGCTCTTTGGAAGCCCCTGTGGATGGAGAAGGAGCTGCTGAAGGGGAAAACGTCTGGACTTCACTTTGTGAGTTTAGCATAAACCCCAGGGGCCCCTCAGAGTCAAAAAATTATTGGAGAGTAAAGGAGCTCTGGCGGCCGAGGGGAATGCAGCCGGCCCCGGCTCAGCAGGCTGTCTTTCAGTGAGATTAGGATCACAGAGCCCATCAGGCGAACCATCTCTGGGCGTGCAGGCTGAGTGGTGTGCACACACAGAAAGAACCCATTGCCGCCGCCCCGGGGGATGATGCTGCAGCCAGACCCGGGTGAGGGCAGGCCCCGCAGGCTGCCGGAGAAAGCCACCAGGACACCATGAGCTAATGGAGTGAACCCAGATGAAATGGGGGCTCAGGAGGGGTAGAGGGAGAGAGGGGCATCTCCTTGCCGATGAGGAAGCTCCTCCAGGCATGCAGATCGGGGCCCGAGAACCAGCAGCCTTAACGAGCTCCCAGAGTGATTCCAACGCACGTGGTGCCATGAGCCACGTTTCGTAGACGGAGGTTTGAGAGGACTGCCGTGCGACATCCTGGTGACACAGGACACACAGTTTTCAATTTCCAGCGGCTTTTGTGAGATCTCTGGAAAACAGCAACTTGCTGGGTTGGAGAAGGCTGACACTCAGGCAGGCTGTGGATACAGGGCCAGCCTGCCGTCGTGTCCAGAGTCCTAGGCCCACCGCCAGGCCTCTACGTTCTATCCTCAGGCACAGTGGCAGGGCCCAAGCGAAGAGTAAAGAGGACCTCTGGGGCACAGGGAGGTAGTTGGGAGTCCTGTCCTGATGGACGGTACCGAGCGCCAGCCTCCTGCCGGAGTAGAGCCCAGCACACAGACTCAGCCGCAGGTGACCTCGGAAACTTCTGTGTAGGACGTGTGTGTGCAGTTTGCTCACACTCCCTCGGGTGTTTGCCCTTGGTCCTGTGGAACGTGAACCTGCGAAAGGAAGATCGAAGGTATCTTGGTGTAAAGACTGATTCTCTGCCTCAGTGTCTCACTCTCCTATTGTCACGAAGCCTGTGACCTGACTCTGTGCCCTCCGTGTTTCTGAACCTGGGATCCGAGCGATTTTTAGAAACCCTGGACATTCTTCGTTTGGGGTCTTGTTTTAATGATGATCTAAAACAAAAGTTCTACCAGTTATAAAAATAACATTTGTTTCAGTAGTAATTCCCATTTGAAAGTCATCTTCCATAGACTAAAGCTTGAGTTTTTTTTTTTTTTAGAAGTCAGTGTCTCTTCAGCTGTGGTCTTCAAGGTATTAGGGTGTTTTTCAATACGTTCTCAGAAATCTATGCAAATGGTCTTCTCTTTTTCTCTTAAAGGTAGAACATTCTCTTTAAATGTTTTAAAGCTTTGCAATGTGACAGTAGTTTTAAATACAAGACTCAGAAGCAAAATTCTGTTTGGGTTTACAAACGACTTTGGGTGGAAAATCTCTAGAGATGAAATACGTCTTGTGCCAATTCATTTGAATTGAATTGAACCCAACAAGCATTTATTGAGCTGTGGCCTCGATGCTATGACAGGCACAAGGGAGTAGATAATGCTAAAGTTCCCTGTCCTCTTGGGGGAGAATTATTATACAAGCATTCTCCCTGGTGGAGTCAGGAAAAGCTTCTCAGAAGGATGAGTTCACCAGGATGACTGGCAGACAGAGAGGGGTGGGAGACAGGGGAAGGGGAGGGGAGAGAGACACAGAGAGAGAGAGAGACACAGAGAGAGAACAGTATAGACATGAGCAACAGCATGGGCAAAAACATGGCATGGCCAGTTTACCAAGACCGGAATGTGAGGTTTGGGGGTAGATGGCCTGGGAAAGTGGAGAAATTGTCAAAAATCACGTGTGCCGTGTTAAGGAGCTTGGGCTTGTCTGGCAAGAGAGTAGGGCCTCTGATCCGGGTTACAATACCTTTCTGAGATCTCTCTCCCTGTCTGTCTTCACCACTCTGTTTTAGCTGAAAAACTGGAACTCGCTCGAGGACCATGTTCTATGAGTCTCACACTCCTAAGGTGTAAAGAGGTAAAAAAAATATTGTCATCCTAGCAAGGGGGACCCGAGTTCTAATTAGGAAAACAAATGTCTTCTTTTGGAAAAAGTATGCTGATAAGGCCTTGGGGTAGACTCCAAATACCTGAGAATTCAGGGTTTTAAACATCAGAAGAGGGGAAATATTATAATTGTGCATAATTGGAGAGGGAGAATTTGGGTTTTTGGTGCCGGTGTCAGTTCAAAAGGGAGTTGCTGGGGGTGGGGGGGAGAGGGAGAAGGGAAATGGTGGAAGGATGTCTCCCAACTCGACAAATTTTCAGGGAAGTCTTTAAAATTCATAAAGGCTGTACGCAAATGACATTTTTGTGGTTGGACATTGAGGACAGGTTTGAATTTCAGGGCGCACTTGAACTGGGGTATAGAATGGAAGACACACAGCAGAATATTTGTAGAGCTTGAGGTGGCGCTAAAAACACGAGCCCCTGGAAGTGGAGCCATTTTGGAAAGGGTCTTGGATTCCCCAGGCTACGGCTTTGGACTAGATCTCAAGGGATATGAGTTTATGTGTCAACTTGGCTAGGCCGTGGTGCCCAGTTGTTTGGTTAATCATAAATCCAGATGTTTCTGTGAAGGTGTTTTGAGATGTGAGTAACATTTATAATCTGTAGTCCTTCAGTAAAGGAGATTATTTCCATAATTGGGTGGGCCTCATCCAATCCATTGAAGGCCTTAAGAGTGCACACATGCACGCACGCACGCACGCGCGCGCACACACACACACACACACACACACACACACACACAGAGCAGGGGTTTCCAAAGAAGAAGCAATTCTGCCTCAAGACTGCAAAACAGAAACCCTGCCTGAGCTTCCTGTCTACTGGTCTGCCCTGCAGATTTTGCGCTTACGACGACAACGTCAGGAAAGAACCCACTTTTGAAGAGCCTAAAAGCTTTGAGTTAAAAGTCCTAAAACTGCTTTTTAAAATCCACAAGTATTAAACAACTTCATAAAGACTTTGGGTTGTGGGATTCCATGGTCATTCCTGAGATCTTGAGGGAGGTGAAGCTGTAGTATGAGTTTGAAGGGAATCGGGCTTTCTTTGGCTATAGTCAGTGGAGCGCTCTGAAGATATTTAGAAGAAAAAAATCTAGAGATTTGAGTTTAAGTAATAAACATTCCAGAAAACTGTCCAACCAACAAACAGACCACAACTCAACAAATACCAGAGTCATGATGACTGCAGTTAAAATGTGCAAAACAGTCCATGTTTCAGGAAGCAGAAATACAAATTAAGAGTTTGTCGGCACTATTTTTGTGATACTCTGTGGGTAATTGTCAGTGTTATTAACTTTGGAATTATCACACTCATACTTTGATTGCTAAAAATATACTTGAAAGTATAGAGTATATGGAATGTACTCTTGAGCCATTTCTCTCAATTTCCATATGAAATAAAAAACACATACTAGTTTTCAAAAAAAAAAAAAGACGACATCATCAACTCTCACCTGTTTCTTCCAGACTGCCAACCTACCACATTGGTTTCAGACTTGCCAGTCCACACAACCATGTGAGCTGATTTTAAATAGAAATCTCTCTACATACCTATATTTATCTATATCTATACCTATAGGTATAGATGTACAGATATAGACATATTACTGATTCTGTTTCCCTGGAGAACCCTGAGTGATACAGTTCTACAGAGAGTGATAATAGATGTTTCCAGGTTCTGGGAAGGAATAAACCTTTTCTCACAATTTGAGAACATGCCCAAAGGCGAGGGATCCAAGCGCGGCTCTTCCTTGGCTCATTAGGGTCTAAGTGCTCTGTGACAGGCACTGCTGGATCCCAACAGCCATTCTCTCGTATGCCTTCCTCACTAAAAGAACCCTAATTTTGGCTGGGTCAGCAACGCCGAGAGAAAATACTCAATTTCCCATCCTCCTGTGCAGCTGTGGGTGGTCATGTGACACCATTACAGCCAATGAAACCTAAGGAAGCCGCTGTGTTTGGCTCTTACTGCAGCTCTTAAGGTGACAGCTTTGGCTGTCATGTTCCTTCCCTGACTTGCCCTTGCCTGTCTCCTATTCTTCCTGTCTGGAATAGAGATGCAAAGCCTCGTGGCACAGCAGCCATCTTGCAATCACGAAGATAAAAGCCAGTAAGCATGGCAGAGCAGGAAGGTAGGAGGACTCTGGGTGGTCAACGATATCATGACTAGGGGTGTCAGCCCTGGGCTAAGCACCTCTGGACTTCTTAATAAGAGAAAAATAAACCTCTTCCTTGTGTATGTCAATCTGGTCAAGTTCCTTGCAGCTGAACACGCTCCTGACTGATGTAACCACAATCTCAGTCGCTGTTGGGTCAAGCAGTGGCATTACCTTCTGAAGGTCATCACAAAAGCAGTTGCCAGGGGGAAGAGTGAGGAGCGTGGAGACCAGACTGGCTTCCTCTTTAGCCCTTTTCCAGGTACCACATTGGCTGAGGTTACGTGATCTTGTCAACTAGTCATCACCTTGACTGGAACCCAGGAGAGAAAACGTATGTGGTTAGAACCGAGAGTTGGGTTGAGGTGTGTCAAAGATACGTCATCATCAGATGCGAGTGGGAAGCAGGGAGCGGGAGGGTGTCTCAAACTATACATGATGGTTTTAAAAAGTAGCAGAGTTTTAAAAAATAGGAAGTCCGCTACAAATGGAACATCTGAACCTATCGACCGGCAGGTGTCTTGGTTTAAACAAAAAAGAAATTAATGCTTAGAGCCATGAGCAGTCAGTCCCCTGTTTGTAAATAAAGACTGGTATCCTATTTGTTTTCTTCTACATTTCCCCCTTTATTTTTTTTCCCTATTCACTCAATCATTCATTCAACAAACACTTATTAGACACATAGGGACTAAGGACACAAAGATGAGTAAGACAAAGTTCTTTCCCTTCAAGAAGCAAACGCTGCGTGGACGGACAGAATTGTGAGCAGATGAACAAGGAGATTTGGAAGTGCTACAGAAAAAAAGGGGAATAATAAGTCGTGAACCACAGAGTGTGCCTTGAGGAATTAGAAATGGCTCCCGAGCGTAGGAGACATTGGAGCTGAACTTTGAAGTTTCAATAGGACTTTCCCGATTAGAGAAGAGGGAAGGTCATTTCCATTTCCTCGACCCCTTCGGAGGTCTTGAATATTAAAGGGGATTTGACCCACTCAGCTATCACGGCAGGCTTCTCGGAGGAAGCTTCCCTTGAGCTGAAGTCTGGATGAGGAGGAGTTAATGAGGAAGGAAGAGAGCTCTGGGCAGAGGGAGCAGCTTAGGCAGAAGCCCCGTGGAAGATGCACGCTTGACAGGCAAGAGGAACGGAACTCAGATTGCAAGGTGGAGGGCAGCGTGAGATGGAACGGGGGCAATCTTCAGGGGGTCAGGACCGTACGGGGATAGACCGTGTTAAGGAGTTGATGGGGTTTGGGGGCGGTTTTTGGGAGTATTTTCCCCCTAAAGGCAATGAGAAGTCATTGAAATGTAGTATGCAGGTGGACCGAATGGTGTGATCATTTTAGCTTCTAGCAATCTGAAGCTCTTAAACTAAAGAACTGCAGTCTCTCCCAGTAGCCCAGGACTCTGAGTTCTCATTGCCACCTCTATAAAGCTAAGCCGTGGGCTCCTCGGTGGGACCAATCATCGGTTATCACAATATCTTCCCAGCTCTCCTAGTCTTATAATTCTTTGTCTCCATGAAGGCAGGCACGCTGGAAACCTTTAATAACTGTCGGATGTAATTAAGAAGAGGCATTCCCCTTTAGACTTGCACAGAAAGCCCTCTCCACCGCAGAAGCCGCCCTGTCAGTCTCTGGATGGCACCAGGGGTTAGAAAAAGCAGCAGGAAAAGATGCAATAACAGCAGGCGGTAATGATATCGACACATAATGCAATCTCTGCAAAGCAGAAGCTGGAGCCCAGCAGATACCAGTGCATTCATGGCTGCGTTTTATCCACGCCCTCCCGAATATGTTATTTTCCGCAGCTCGGATGTCAGGCTGTGACCGGAGTTTCCACACGCGTTGCTTGTACCACCAGCCATTAGCTCGGAGCAAGGCAAGAATTTAAGCATGTAAAGTGGGGCTTGCACATTCAATGTTTTAGGTAAGGAACATTCCTTGGATTTTTGCCCAGCTTTTTCATTAATCTTACCTATAGGAACATGTTTAGACAAACACACACGTAAACACACATACGCACGCACACACATGCTACACGCAAAGAAAATCTCAAAGCCTCGCCAGTAAGGATCTCTCCAAAAGCAAAGCTCTCAGAAGCACGTTTTGTTTGAAAAGGTAAATAGCCGAGTTGTAGGGTTAAAGGCAAGAATGCAAGGGCTGAGAAATGCTCCACCAGAAACACGACGATTTCTTTAGGAATCTCAGATTCTTCTCTAGGGAAAGAAGGAACCAAGGTCAAATGGAAAAAGCATGAGAAAAAATTAAATAGGACTCTGCCTTAAAACGCAAGCGGCACTGTCAGGAATGCTTGGCTGCTCTGCTGGTAGGACGTAGGGAGAACCAGGATTCTTCTCCAGAAATCTGCTTAGGGGACGGGAGTGGATTTTGAAAAGAAACAAAATCCACTTTCGCCTCAAATTCGAAAGGGCTAGAAGTCCTATATTCCCGACCTCCTTCATACTCCCACTGCTTATCTTGACTTTGTTTCCCTTATGGCAAGCAGGCCTGCTGGTGACCAAAGCTGGGAATGACACTAAGATGTGAGCAAACAGGGTCACCGTGTGATCAGCTTAAGTACAGCAAGTGACCGAGCGTTTTTGAAGACCTCGGTCTTGTCACGCGCCGTAGAGGTGGGCAGTGTTTTCTGGACAACGCCGAGAAGTGGTAAATGTCTGATTCCCTTCTTCTCCCGCCCACCCCAGTCAGAAGACCCCTCCTGTCTTTCCCATCCCAGCACGCTTGTGCTCTTTCTTGTTCTTCTTACTTTCATCAAAACATTTCCTAAAATGCTTCCAACCAGCGACAGCATTCTGGGATTCAGGATCTAGCCTCCCAAAGCAGCAGTGGGAACACGGCTTGCAGGTTTATGTTCTGGAATTTTAGTTATGCTTCTTACTGACCATCTACTTTTTTTTTTTTTTTTTGAGACAGAGTCTCACTCTGTCACCCTGTCACCCAGGCTAGAGTGCCGTGGCATCAGCCTAGCTCACAGCAACCTCAAACTCCTGGGCTCGAGCGATCCTCCTGCCTCAGCCTCCTGAGTAGCTGGGACTACAGGTGCGTGCCACATATTAGCCACATCCGGCTAATATTTTTCTATTTTTAGTTGCCTGACTAATTTTTTCTATTTTTAGTAGAGACGGGCGTCTCGCTCTTGCTCAGGCTAGTCTCAAACTCCTGACCTCAAGTGATCCTCCCGCCTCGGCCTCCCAGAGTGCTAGGATTACAGGCGTGAGCCACCGCGCCTGGCCAGCATCTAGTATTCACATCTAGGGTTGTTCCTTCTTTTGTTGGTTGGGCCCCATGATGGACCCAACCAGGTATGATTTGTCGGCTCACCATCCTTTCCTATGGAGAATTACCCCTCTCTGGTCCATAACAATTTCCTTTAGTCTGTCTAGGTGGAGTTTCCCTCCCCTACCCCTCCCCCTTGACCCAGTCCTGGCCAGACACAGTATTCTAAATTTTTTTTTTTTTTTTTGTAAAATGATTGGTTCAAGGGTGAGCCTGTGGCGGCTGTTGACATTTGGAGATTCTCATTTCTCTTTGATTGCAGCTGTCTGTGCCCTGTTGTAGTGAAAAATTCAGTTAATTAGCTCTCTCTTTTGTTCACAAACAACATTGCAACTGGAAATGGATGTGCATAAACAAATAGTTTCTCGTGTTCAATGACTGATTTGGTAAGACTGTGGCTTATAAATGGAAAACTTGGCTCAGGTGAGGGCCTCTGAGAACTCCACAAGGATTTGAAAGACAAAACTGATATGAGCCATTTTAATACAAAAATAAACTTCTTACTCTCCTGTCTAAATACACACCATTTGACATAATGAAACTTGCACATACTATTTGTGGGTTTCTTTGTTTGTTTGTTTTTGTCAAAAAGACTTTTGCTGCTGATGACCAAAAAAAAAAAAAAAAAAAACCGCTGAAAAGGTCCTTTGTTTTAAAGTTTAGAATCAACCCTCATTACACAAATTTGGGGTTATGGGAAACTGTTTGTGGGTCCATTTGTTGATGAATCCACAATGACATGGTACAGGCAATAGTTGTCATTTTTCTATTCACTTTCAACTTAAAACCAAAATTGTAATAGTATACCTATTTTCAATATTCTTTTCACATTCGTTGCTTTTATACTTCCTGGACAGGATGAGGTTAATAACCTTTGGAAAAATGCCTCAGAAATTAAGCAGAAATCAGCAAAGTGGTCATAGGTTAAAATGACTGGGCATGGGTGCTTTTGCCTTTTTTGGTGGAAATCGGGATAGACATTTTTCTTTTTCATTCGGAGCGATGCTTTGCTCGAATTCATGCAATTGACTCAAACATTCATAAGTTGGGGAGGTTCTATACCGATTAAACAAGCAGTGTGTCAACCCCTCTGCAAAATTCAGGATCAGAAGATTCTAGAATTAGTTAGCAGATTTGGAACAGTATTGCTACCCTATGTTTGTTTTCCATCTCCGGGAAAGGCATTTAGTGTAGTGCAAAGAAGGAAGGGAGCTTTTGGTGATGGCCCCAAGTGCAGGATACTGAAGAAGGAAGAGAGATTGCCCTCGGTAGATATTAACGCCCACCCCAATCCTGAGGGTCGTCGGCTCTATGTATTTCCTTTCTCCACCTACAGTGAGCCAGCTTGATCGTAATTTGGCTTCCCCTACAGCTGGCCTTTAGGGAAAAGCTGTGCCGGCCGGAGGAAGTGAAGCTCTGGTCCCCTTCGCAGCTAGCGTGTAAGATACTTGTTCAGAGCACAGGCTTAGGAATCAGAGAGACCACGGTCCACATCTCACCTCCGCTTTTCTTCTAGCTGTGTGACCTGTAGCACGTGTCTTTACATTGCTGAGCCTCTGTATTTTTAATCTATAAAATGAAGATAATGATGAACGCCTTCCTCACTGCAGCATTATGGTGATTAAGTGATGTAACACATGTGAAGTGCTTAGAACGTATCTCAGAACATGATAAATTTACCCTTATTACTGCTATTATAAATAAATCAGTAGGCATTCTTGTTTAAATATTTCCTTTTTTAAAAAAAAAAGTTTTTTAAGGAAACATCTCAAACACAAAAACAGACAATAGTATAAAAAAGTCTTGTGTACCCATTACCCACCTAAAACGAGTCACCAACTGTTGATACTAATGGCTACTCCTGATTTATTTCTGTCCTCTCTCACACCCCTACCCACCACTTACCACCTCCAGCAAATCCCGGATATAAATAATTTCATCTGAGGCTTATAGACTTCTTGATTGGAGAGCGTCTGCCCTGAAAGGCCAATCTATTTGAGCTGTGTCGCCAAGCAAGACTGCAGCATCGTGGTGATTTTCCTAGGTTGACCTTTTCCAGAATGTGTCCAGAAGAATGTTTTTCCACAGTATGTTAATAGGTTTTATGCCAAAAGAATAGAGTTCTCTGGTCAAGTAAATTCCAAATCACTGAGTTAAGAAATGTCATTTTTATTTATTCTGGGTGCTTTCTGGAACATTTAATAGCCTCTTACACCATCAGCCTCTAAACAGAAGATATAAGGTGCAGAGTTTCTCAAACATATTAAACTCTGCAAGTACCTTTTCCTGTATTTCGAATATTCCCAAGAATAGAGCAGGGGTAGAGGGACATGCCAAATAACAGTGTTTCATGCAAACAGCTACCAAGCAAACAAAATCATAGCAAATGAGCGGTTCCTCCACTCTGCCACCAAGCTTCATTTATTTGCAATGCAAATCTGACATGTCACTGTCCTGCTTAAAATATCTCAGTGGCTCCTCATTACCTACATTAAACCCAACATCCTTGGAGGGCTGAAAGAAGCTCCCCTCTGCCCCTGCTCCTCCTGTCCCTCAAGCCTCACCTAACTGTCTCACAGGAAAGAGTCCTTTTCCATGGTGAGTCCCAATGCTGCACTTGACCGTGAACTCTAGAGGCAAGAAGTCTGTTCGACCCATCTTTGCATCGTCATCATTTAGTACCATGTGTGGCACTCGGGAAGTGCTCAAAACAGATCTGTTGAGCAATTGATTTAATCAGAGACCAGCAAACTTTTTCTGTACAGGTCAAAGAGTAAATCATTTTTACTTTGCGGAATGTAAGGTCTATATTGCAACTACTCATTTCTACCGTTGTCACGTGACAGCAGCCGTCTACAAGAACAAACGGACAGGGCTGTGTGCCAATAAAACTTTATTTACAAAATGGGCAGAGGGTTTGGATTTAGCGTGAGTTCCATAGTTTGCCAACTCCTAAATTAAATGAAAGAATGACAAATGAATAAATATGCAAATCGCTTTGGAGTCACTTGGTCCAGACCCTAAACCTCCTTTCCCAGAAAGGCAGTTTTTCCCAGAGCCTCAGCCCACAAATTCTTTGTAACCTCCTAAAGCAAGGTCCAAGCCGGAGAATGTTCCAGGTGGAGGGAGGACAAGATCTGTTTATTTTATCATCCCATTTAACAGCTTGGATGGAATCATCTAGGTACAGCACCACCTGAAAGACAGGCAACTGTTATAAGTTATTAAAGTGGAAATTTTCTATCATGTACAATAAAAACAAGAAAAATCTTCCTTCTGATGATGGCTGTGATACACTGAGGTTTCCCAGTAAAACAGGTTCTCATAGAAAAATGAAAACAGAAGTCAATAGAGCAAAAAGGTAAGACCAGGTATGATTCAGGTACGTGAACCACAACTGTGACGAGGGCTTCTTCGAGGTCCATCAGGGTGGAAATGACTGAACAACTGAGGGTCTCAAAAAGTCGGGCATCCAAAAGAAAATTTTCTTTGTATTGGGTTCAAATACCAACCTTGATACTTACTAGCAGGGGGACTCACAAGTTACTTAATTCCTCAGGGTCTCAATTTTGATATCAATAAAATAAGCACAATAATAATATTCATACTCCAGGGTTGTTTTAGGGATAATAGGAGGTATATATTTAAAGCCGGGAAGACAATGTAGAAAACACTACTAAGCATCTATCCGTGCCAGGCATTGCACTGGGTGTTTTTCTCATCTCGTGTACTGCTTCGTGGTGCTTATCACTACCTGACGCTAACGTATGCATCTGTTTATTATCGCCTGTCTCACCTCCCCACTGAAATGTCACATCTGCGAGGGCAGGGACCCGCCCACTTTCTGAATAAAGACGGCAGACTTCAGGCTCTGAGCCTTTGACAGACAACACCTTCCGGCTGGAATTTCAGGACATTGTTTGGTTTTCATTTACGTTTATTTTCAATCTATTCTTTCAGTTAGAACAAGTGATACCAAGTTTTAATTTATGGTTCTAATGAAAGTGCATGTTTAAATTAAGTCTATTTGACAAATAAATCCCAATATATGCATGCATTTATTTAGGTTTATTTATTTAAAAGTGAGTCGATTTAAAGAAAAGTATTGCATAAATGATAGTAAAGATAGTATGCTGATACAGCAAAAAATACATATATAACTTTATTTTTCAAATAGCTGAAGTTGAGGGATTGCTGAGGGTTTTTTTCCCAGGACTTTCATGCTTTGATCTGGTGCTTTAATAATGAGCAAAATGAGTCACAGATACACTTTTGCTTTGGAAGACCAAGTTTTTTGGGGTAAAAAAGCCAGCCTGAGGATATCCTCCCTACCCCAAAGGGAAAGTCTCCAGCTCTTGTTTTCTTACTTCTCCCCTCGTCTACTTATGTTCTAGTTAGAAACTTTCAAGCTTGACACCAAACATCTTGGCGTCAGAGCCTCTGCATATCAAAACAAAACAATAAAACTGAGGCATGAAGAAGAAAGCAAATGGAAACCGAGAAGCCACTCTGCTGAGATTTCCTCACTTTATGAGGATCAAATCCCACACATGGGGACATCGTAAGGCAGGATTGCATCCTCGCTTGCGAGGACCAGCGATATTTCTTCACATCTTCTCCTTTTCCTGTTTCCCTTTCCCAAGCTGTTTTCCTTTTCTTTTGTGTTTAAAGGAAGAAATTAAATGATGAAATCTTTGGGTCTTGGTCAATTAGTTTTCAATTACACTGGAGTGGCGTAGGTGGGGTGAACAGGAGACATGTCAACTCCATCAGCATTTTCTTCTGTTCAGTAAGCTTCCCGAGTCATGCTGGAAGCAGCCCTGGTGACAGGGATATTTCACGTGCTGGGATGAGGGTCTTCTACAAGCTGTGCTGCTCAAACTTTAATGACAACATGAATCACCCAAGGGTCTTCTGAGCCAGTAGGTCTGGGTGGGCCTGGGAAGGTCTGCATTTCTAACTAGCACCCAGGTGATGCCAGCGCTGCCGGTCCACTGGCCGCACTTTGAGTGGTGAAGTTATATTGTCATTGTCATCATAAGACACAGCATTTGCTAGGCCTCGACCTGCACCATGCCCTGACCTCCATGCTGAATCGACATTCATTTCCAAACCAGAAACAGTCTTCTGAGGGTCTTGGGGAAGGTACAAAGAGGAATATCTGATTTCTTCTCTCAGTGAACTTTCAGACCATATCTTAGATCAAAGCCAAGGACATAAGATGGTACTACGATTATAATGGGAAAAAGTCCCTGTAATAAAGGAATAGGATGTTTTGCCAAATCCACAATAATCAACTTAAAATATATCTGTATACGAAATTCTCTCTCTCTCTTACTCACACACACGCAGTCTCTCACTCTCTCTCTTACTTACCATTCTTAGAATTTAGTTATATCTGCACTTGCCCAGAATCTTTAGATGGGCAGCAGCGGGGAGGAGACAAATCCTTTAGCAGAACCTACAGGGCAAAAATGTAAAGCACGGAGAATTTTTTAAGATTTAAATTATCCTCAAAAAACCTGTTCTCTGAGGTCTCCAGAGGAGGTGTTTCCTAGCAGCCATTGCTGCTGAATTTGGTCACATATTGGATGCTGTTCTCGTTTTTGATGGGATCCCTGTTCTTCACGTGTATGTGTGGCGTAAACGCTAATATTAAGGCCCAATGTTCTGTGCTGTCTTCTGGTGACATCTGGTGGAATCAGGAGGGCGTTCAGTGGCCCAACTGCAAGTCTTGCTCGCCACTCTGCTCCCCCAAATGAGGTTCCCAGCCAAGCAGCCTTCCTTATCAGGGGGCCAAGCACAATGCCTGCTTATCCCCACGTCGCGGATTTGTCCCCCTTCCGGCATAGAGAATTATTCAAACAAACCAATCACATCCTCCCAGGGTAACCCCATCCTCTTGATGCTACAAAGCCTGCCTCATAGCCTCTGCTCATTCATTTCCTGAGCGCACCCCGTGTGTGGTCCTTCCCCCAGCAAGTGAGCATCCGAACATAATAATCTCCTGTAGATCTCACGTGTCCAGGGCTGGGTGTTTTGTGTTTGGTCACCCCAATAACCTGAAAGCAGGAAGGTCAATAAGGTGACTAGGAAGCAGTTAAATCAATACAAGATTTGGCTTTGAGCAGGATTTCAGTGTGCTGAGTGTACCGAACGGCATGCAGGTATAGTTTGTGGCACAGAACGTGGATTTCAGACAGACTCTCTTTAGTACGGTCATTACCTCGAAAGCATTCAGGCCGGGGCTTATGTTAACTCCCAGATGCCTTGGTGTTTTAAACCCTGCTGATTGGGCATTGCATTTCTGTTTCAGTAATCTTTTCATTTCTACTAGTAGCATTTATTGTCTAACAAAAAACTGGAAACATTTTAATCACTCACATATATTACAATTTATCCTGAAACCAACCTAGACTGCGTTAAACTCAATACCGTAATCATTACAAAAATGTAAACAACATAGAAGAATGTTCATGGCGGTAATGGTCCCACACTAGAATGTCCATCAGGAACCAGTGTCCCAATCCAAATGTCCACCAAGAATAGAAGGAACAAATAAACCAAGAAATATTTTTTAATATATGGTGGAGTACAATTCAGGAATGAAAATAAGCACAGTATTGCCGTACACGACAACTTAAATAATTCCCACAAACGTAATATTAAGCTAAAGAGGCCAGACACCACAGAACACAGACGTATGATTACATTATATAAAATTCTAAAATAGGCAAAACTAATCTATGGTATGAGAAATCATAATAGTGGCTAGTGTTGGGGAAGAATAATGAGGTAATAATTAGGAAGAGAAATGAGGGAGAGCTTGGGGGGGTGCATTTAATGTTCAATTTCTTAACCTGGGCCATGGTTTAATGAGTATGTTCATTTCGTGATAATTCATTGTGCTATATGCTATTTCTCTCTTTTCTGTGTGTATATTAATATTTCAGTAGAAAGATGTACTATGTTAGCAGTAAAAAACTCAATATCTCTATATCTATGTAACAGTTATTTATTAAATGCCTATGATATGCTTAATATGAGGATGAAGTTTCTATGGTGACCAAGACAGGCATGGTCCCCTCTAGTATATCAAGACGGGAATCGGTCATTAAAAATTAGTGCTCCGGGTAGTAAGGCAGAAAGCCCATAAGAAATGTATGTGCAAACTGCTCCAGGAGTTCAAAGGCGGGAAAGATCACTTCCAGCTAGGGCATCATGGCCGTCATCCAGACCCAAGGTCTGACATGCTGGGACTCATGTGTCCACAGTGTGACAGAGCAAGGGGCTGACCAGGTATTCAAAGGAGCTACTGAGTCAGATGGACCTGATGTTTTGATCCCAGCGCCCCCACTTTACTGATTTGGGTAAACTGACTTCTCTAAGCCTTAGTTTGTTCATCTGTAAAATGGCACCAACATAGGGTTGTGCCGGGGATTAGGAATATGAATCAATGTAAAGAAACTGTTCCTAACAGCAACCTGATAAATGGTAATGTCATTATAATTATTACCATCCTAGCCAGCCTTAATTTTCTTTGAGTTTAGTCTACACTCAATTTTCTTTGAGTTTAGTCTAAATTAAATTCCCTTCACCCAGAAGGTGAACATCAACCTTTAAGGAAGCAATCTCCTTCAACAAATGGAAGCTCTTTCAAAATCCTTTCCAAACACAGCATACAAAGCAAAACAAAAGAAACCAAACCAAACCGAAACAATACAAAAATCTGCGTGTGCTCGTGTGTGTATTTATGCCTCACTGCGGATTCCCATCATTAACAAAACCATAACAGCTCTCTAGAAGTCAAAGACCACAATCAGCTCTTCAGATGGGCTCAGGATGGCCATCTTCCATCAAGTCCAAAGGCAAATCCAAGGTCGTGAGTCAAAGCGGTCACTGCTCCTGACGGGAACAGACGCTTTCTTACGAGTGCAGTTTTATTTATTTATTTAACATCAGACACCACTCTGTCTGACTCAAAGTGTGGTTAGTGTCTGTAACAAAATCCATGTAAATAGGTCTCCCATGAGCCACTGCAAAGATCCTTAGTAACTTCATGCATAATGGAAGCTCACGCCAGCGTGTGTTGCCTCAGGCGGCCGCTTCCTGAGAGCCCCTCCGGGCTTCTCTTGTGATTTTTGTGTTCTCTCTCCTTCAGATGTTTGGGTTCTCTGAGATGTCATTCCACAGAGACGATTTCAATCCTGGATTGAAGGGCCCATCGAGGAAAAAAAAAAAAAGAGGTAGAAAGCGAATATTTATTTTTCCCTTCAGAATTAATTTGACTGACTTAAAACTCACAGAATGGATGTCAAGCCAATAGACTTACCTTCACCAAAAAAAAAAAAAAAAGAAACGTGGTCTCTATTGTAAAAGGTTATCTTGTGAAAATGAAAACTTAGATCGAAGGGTTAATTTCCACAAAATATGTTGTTTGTTGGGGTTTATTGTTTTACGTATTGATGGTGATTAAACAGACTCAATTGAGTTCTGGTTTAGCTTGAATTTGGGCTGAGTTTGATATATTCTGTCTCCCTTCTGGGGACCGTTTATCTGATAACCTTCTCAGACTAGAATCTATGGAATAAACATCCGCCATGATCGTATACACAGCGCTAAGCAGCTTGGATATCTGGCTTCCCGTGTTAAGAGTAGATTAAAAGCAAGAGGAAAGCTAGAATTAGACACATTGACAGTGGTAAGCAATAGTAGCTGACAGAGAGTGGAATAACAAGAAATATCTAAAACACGTGTCTGAAAACATAAAACCAGCAGTTCGGAGTCATTAAATGGAGGGGTAAATCAACAGCCACTGACCCCCAAATCAGATTGAGAAATGTTTCAATAGTAGGCATCATACATACATTTACAAATGCTTCCCATCCACAGTGGCCTAAATTGGTTTTCACTGTTCCTAGGGATACTCTTCAGACATTTAAAATTTTTTACTTATGTGTACAGGACTTATTCGCCAATATCTACGGATAAAAGAGATGTTAGTAGATAGTCATTAAAATGGCAACATCTATCAGTTCTATTATAATAATTTTTAAAATGTAAACACATTAGGAGAATTATTAAAGAATCATCCCTTTTAAGCCAATTTCCAATGTAAGGCTTAATACTGTATTTCTAAAATGACTCCATAGCAGTGATTCTTAGCAAATTGGTTGCAATAGATGTTTTACAGGGGAAAAAAAATGGCCAGGAAAGTTTAAGGTATATTCAAAATATATCTATTAACGATATTAAAGCTTTTGAGATGTCCTACAGTAAAGAGATCCCCCTAAGGGATTTTTGTTGGACCCAATCTTTCTTAAACTTATTCGACCAATCAGACTTCTTTGATGTATTGTAAAAATTCTCTACATTTTCCAGTATTTGTCTTCTGGAAATATTAGTCTGTGGTGATGGTTCTGGTATCAGCCAGGGATCCAGTAGGAAAGAGATGTCTAATGAAGGGACTATTCTGAGAGGCATAGACAGAGGGAAGGGAACCAGCAAGAATCCAGGTGTTAACAGTAATGGGAAATTGTCATCACTTGAAGGCCTGAAAACCCAAAGGTCTGTGTAAGGAGGTTGTTAGTATTTGTGAAAACATTTACAGTGGTAAACAAACATGCATTGAAACAGTGTGGATTGGTAGGATGAGACCTCTCCTAAAGCCAGCACTAAATCCCTGCAGGAGTAGGCGCCCACTGCCTAGAACATAGTAGGTTTTCAATCAACGCTTGCTGAATTCTTGAACAGGCATGTACAAAACCTAGTGAAATTATCTGATATTATAGAAAGGCTGTATACGCACCAGTGTAATTAAAGAGATGTTGATATGAACACCAGGTTTTGGAAGGTGAGGACAAAAGAAGGCTTCAGAGAGAGGGTGACATTTGAACAAAATCTTTAAAGATTAGCAAGAAATCCATGAAATAAACAAGAGAAGAAATGTCCTTACAGGTAGAAGAAACAGCACATGGAAAGGCATGAATCTGGTGAGCATATCACATTCTGGGAAATGCGAGGGCTAGGATAAAGGGTGTACCAACATGCAGACGGTTGGAGTCCAAGCTTGAGGGAGTTGGAAGGAAATAAAGACGGCCAAACAGTGGTTTGAGATAGAGCGAGCTTACTGCTTGCCTGGCACAGCCAAGGCATGACCCTCGGATGTGAGCTCAGCCAGGCCCAACAGAGTGGGTGCAAAGAAGGAATCACTCCAGAGAAGGCCCAACTCTCAGCTCAGGTCTCTGGTTAGCTCCAAGATAGACTGTAAATTTTCCACAATTGATTGGTTGCCTTTAGAATTCATGCCGTTCATTGATGCTGAAAAGACGGATTTTAAATGTTCTAGGGTGGATTGGGTGAAACGCAAGAGGGCGTGAGGTCCTTCTGTGGACACCCTTGCTCAAGTCTGTAAGATATTTTTAAATAGGAGAATGCAAGGGGAGTTTATTGGGGGCCCTGTGTGGCATGTAAGACACCTCAGCTCTTTTGCCTGCTCTGTTCTCCAGCTTCCTAACTGGTCTCCCTCCCTCTGATCTCGCCCTCCTCCAATCCATTCTCTGTAGCTCGTAAACCGCAGGTTGATTGATCGTGTTCATTCAACAGATACTTCCTGAAGACCTACCAAACACTGGGCACTCCCACTTCCCTGCTTGAAATTTCTCCATGGGTTCTTGTTATGTGTTAATATTTTTAAAGTCCAAAGTCTCTAGCGGGACATCCAAGGTTATCTAAGCTCTGATACCAGCCTCCTGCATTCCCCACATTAAGTCACTTCCCAAATGGCAGTGTGCTTTGACGTTAGACCTGGCTATCGATTTTGGCTTCAACACTTATGTGGTTGTGTGACTTTGGGCTTGTTTCTTAGCCCCTCAAAGCCACAGCTTCCCTAGCTATACTGTGGAGTCATAATGTTAATGTCTTACAGGGTTAGTTTGATCTTGTTTATAAATTAGCCCAGTCCCTGGCACATAGGAAGAGTTTCCTGTTGGCTTTTCCATTTGCTAATTGTAAGGCCTTGATCAAGTTGCTTCCTCTCTTTAACCTCTCTTTTTCTTCCCCTGCGAGGTAGGGATCCTAATGCTACGGTAGGCAAGCTCCAAGGTGGCCCTGACGGTCCTGCTTCCACAAATATTCATGCCGGTGTATAATCCACTTCCCTTGAGGGTGGGCTGGACCTAGTGATTCGCTTCTACCATGTAGGATATGGAGAAGGCAATAATAAGATGTCACTCCCCGAGCTTAATTACAAAGAGACCACATCTTCCAACTTGAGAGCTGTCTCCACTTTCTTGTTCACTCACTGTGAAGGAAACCAGTAGCCACTCTGTGAGCTGCCTTATGGGGGGCCCACGTGGCAATACATCGAGGGAGATGAATCCGGGGCCTTCCCGCAGCTATGCGCGTGAGCTCGGAAGCGGGTTTTCCCCCAGTCAAGCCTTTAGATGAGACCACAGCCCAGACCGGCAGCAGGACCGCAACCTCGTGAAAGACCTCGACCCAGTCAGCTAAGGCACGCTCCGATTCCTGACCCACAGAAATGTCGAGACAAGGAATATTTGTTATTTTAAGGTACTAAGTTTCGGTGTAATTTGTTATATGGCAACAGATAATTAACACATATGCTTACGTTGCAAAATTGTTGTGAAGAAGGATAGGGGAAATGTGCTTAATTAGATTATATATGCTAATGAGCCCAGCTATGTGAGGCAGGGGCAGAATATGCCTTGCTTATGCAAGGCAGTCTACAAACGGTAGTTCCTCCTCCACTCCCCTCTGAAATGAGAACAATGATACCTGCTCTATTGTGAGAATGTTTTGAAAACTGTAATGTACCAGGCAATTATAATACATGTAGTGTTGTAGGGTATTATTGTACTAGGAAAGAAAACATTCTTATTTTAAAAGCTGTTTGCAGTTTACACTGGTTGACCCAGAAGGCAAGCAAAAATTCTTCTTAAGAAGGAGCTCTTTTGTTCAAGGAGGGGAAAAAAAAAACCCTAAATAAGCAGGTATGATTATGAAAGAGAAAAAAGTTTAGTGGGAGCTAGAACTGGAAACAAGAGATAACTCTGAAAACATGGGACCCCTGGGAAGCTTTGGCGATCTTGGGAAGGTGTATTTTTTCTGTAATACATGAGATGGGGCCTCACACTATTTGATGTGTATGAGAAAAGAAAACATGTCCCTCAAAACGTGGAGGGCCTGAAGCACATGGGCAGGAAATACATGGATTATACAATAGGTATAGGACTGAGTTTTTTTTTCCCCCAGCATAAAGCTTAAATTTGAATCCGGGAATAGAATCTAAAATGCAGGCATAAAGCAAAGTATTCTATAAACACTCAAAAAATGTGCTCTTTCTGAAATCATAGAGGACAATCAGGTTTATAATAAATGTTTTTTCATTGCATATCCTATTTATTCCTATTAATTCTTAATCTTATTAATTTATCAATTGAGCTTATAAATCTCTTATTGATATGAGACACTAAGGTGTGTTATTTACTAATCAAGGAAGCAAGTCATCAGTAAGTTAAAATTTCTCATAACCCATCTTGTTTTAATAAACCTTTGTGGTTTCCTGGGTAGTTTTCTTTTTTTTTTTAGTATGAAAAATACCCACTAAGAATCCAGAAGAGTTCAGAGAATAAGACACACTCGCACACCCAGCTTCAGTGCTTTGCCCACAGTTGTGGCCACGTCTTTCCTTTATTTAAGTCTTTGACAAGCCGTGGGACAAAGTCTCAGTTGCTGGATGCCACATTGACAGGCTTTGCGATCTGCCTCCTGAATTCCAGAACTCATCCTGCTGTTTCAGACTTCTCGGTCTGTAATCCGCCACCAACCTCATCCCGAAGAACTCAGGTCCAAGGTCACCTACACCAGGAAGCACCTGCGTCAGTCTTTCCTCCCGCCCCTTGTGTCCTGGGTTATCTGTTCCCAAAATTGTACTCCTGGACCGGAGTGTGGACTGTCTAGAGCCATCATTCACTGGCTGTGAGATCTTGGGCAAGTTATTTAACTATTCTGTCCCTCAGACTCCTCACTTGTAAAATGAGGATAACAACAGTGCCTACGACACAGCTGTATCATGAGGATTAAGTGAGTTATTACTTGTGAAGCGCTTAGAATAATGCCTGGCACATTCTAAGTGCTCAGTAGATGTTACTTACTATTTTTATTGTAATTCTTAGTTTACTCATCTTTCTGTTTGCTCATTTGATACCAAGCTCCTTGAAATTAAGGACAACACAATGCCTAATACAAAGTAGAATCTGAATATGCATTTCATGCTAATGAAAATTTCAACTTAGGTAAAATACATGTGTGTATATGTGTGTACCTATGTATATATTTTTTAATTAAAAAACTTCTGTAGCTATGGATACCTTAGTGAATTGTTAGCTAATAATGCCCAGAAGTTATAACATGAACTGAATTTGTTTCCTCATGTTCCATGAGCATCTATTGATAACGATAATAAAATTCTATTTTTGTTTAAAAACAACCGCCAAAACACAATGCTCATAGTCCATGGAGAAGCAAACAAGGTACTCTTCATGTTTTCTTTCATGTAAACAAACCACCAAATTTAACTTGCCTCTGAATCAAAAAGGGTATTGTGTTTTGTTTTGTTTTGTTTTGTTTGTTAAAAATTTTCATTAAAAGCAGAATATGGCATTTAGGAAGAATAATTAAATGCATCTGAAACTCAGGAGATAAAAAGAGATGGATGATTTTGTAATAAAAACAGCCTAGATCTCCTCCTTCTCCCTCTGAGTTTAAAAATGAGTTGGAAGACAGAATGAGATTTTTTTTTTTTATTTGAGCCTCCTTGAATGCTTCTAGTGTGGATTTTGGCCCTGAATCTCCACCTCCTTTTAATGCACAAGGTAGATGTTGTCACAGAATTGGCCTTGACCTCTTAGGACTACATGAATCCCAGTCCCTCCCCTTCTTCTTGCCTCTCTCCTAGAGGTTTCCCAAACTTTCTCTATTCACGGTGTCCTCAGTGTCTCCCCCTTTTTTCCCCCCGATGGTGTCCACAGGCCAAAAGAAATACCTAATAGTTCTCATTATTAAATAGTTACGCCCATACAACTTAATAAGCAATCACGTCCTAAGAATGTAACAGCTGTTTGAAAAAAGTAGCACATATAAGTTGAAAGAAAGTTGCTATTTTCAGTGTTATTCTTACATAACCACAATTACTAGTGGGACGTGTGTGCCTGTTGGGCACTGCACAACTTAGACTCTGAAATCAGACTGGACGCTGCCACCTTCCTTGCCTGTTCCACATGGATTTTTGCACAGTACTTGCATTTTTATCAAAGCAACTGCCAAGAATCTAGCTTCACAAGGAAATGGTAAAATCAAAAAGAATATAGTATGGTCTGATGTTGAAACCAGGAGCTACCTCAAACTAGTAGTTTACACAGAGGATGATGAGTGTCACTGTGTTTTATTTTATTTTAAATAAAAAAATATCCTGTGGTGTCCCTGTGAATTCCCTGCAGCACCCTGGGACACCTCAGCATACAGTTTAGGAATCTCAGATCTAATCCCTTGCTACTCAAAATCTGGTCATGGGCCAGCAATATCAACATCAATGGGGACCTTATTTCTACCCCCCGGACCTACTGAATCACAATGTGCATTTAACAAGCTGCCTAAGAGATTCGTGTGCATATAACAGATTGAGAAGCATGGTTATAAACCATTACTTATCACCTAATCACATCCTACTTTTATGAGATCTCTTACATTATTATACATTTTTCAATTCTTGCATTGTTTAGACTTTTCTGGGCAACCTTCTCAAGTGGATAGTTATCTAGATGGAAGGCAGAGATATTGTTATGTTTTGTGATGCTCCAAACTGTCCAGGAAGGAGCATTGCATGGCACAAGGGACTCAGATACCTGCTGCATGAATATTTCCAATATCTAGACCTCCCAGATGTCCCGGGTAGAGTCGTTTATGCAAGAAAATTATTGACGAAGCCAGATGAAGGCAAGATCCCAAAGACACTGATAGCATTCTCAGCAGGTTTCGAAGGAACATGGAATTTTTGGAATCTCGGGTTTGAGATGTTAGTCTTTTAAAATGAACACGTCCCATGATTTGAGTCATGGCAGGAAGAGAATTATATTCCACTGTTCCACTTGATCGGGAAGATAATTATGTTTTAGGGATACACATCCCAAAACTACAGTGAAATGACTAAATAGAAATGAAGGCAAAGTACAAATCGTTAAAGGTTAGGTAGACTGAATTTCCTGAAAATATAATGCACCAAGTGTTCCAAAATAATGCTGCCATTTATTAATTGCACTCACGAATCATTTGAATGCCAAGATCTGCACGCGTGCAAAATGTCATGGAAATTGGATTCAGTTCTATTTGAAACAGCTGTCTCCACTACAGCCAAACTGAATGTACCAAGTTCTTGGGAACAAATTTGAAAGGGAAAGAAAGCAGAACTTTGCTTTGTCAGAGATTCCAGGTTTGTCTAAATGCCAACAGCCACTCTCTGCTTTTGTTTTTCTCTCCAGAGATATTTTTCATGTTGAACATCCCATTGACTCATTGAGGCAAAGCATTACGCTAACAGATACCAGGTCTCTCTCTATCTCTCTGTAGGTGAGCATGGGTCAAGCTCACAGCCACGGACCGCCCTTCCCACCTCAATCAGCCACCTCCTAGATGTGGAGGGCACAGAGGAGAACTCAGAGAGGAGCACAGAGTAATGGAAACTTAGAAGCGAATAGATCAGGCTCATAAACTTTCACTCCTTGGCAAGCGCTCTCTTCTCTAGCTCTGTGACACACCCCAGCTGTTTTCCCCATCACCTCCATTTCTGCCATCGCCTCTCACCAGGGTTGCCACAGGAGGCTCTTACTTACCCAGGGCCTTTGCTCCATTCTTACCCCGATACCGTCCGTCTTCACGTGGCACCCAGAGTAATCTTAAAAAATAAACTAAGACAAAAATAGACCTCATCACTCCCTTGCCTAAAACCGTCCAATAGGGCAAAATGACTCGTAAATATCAGAATAAAATCCAAGCCCCTCTCCGTAGCCAACCAGACCTACAAGATCTGCTGCTGTCCAACCCTTGGGCTTCATTTCATGTCACTTTTTCTTTCATTCCCTACGATCCAGCCACGCTGACCTTCTTATCCCTGGAATATACCCATCTCCTTCACCATTTGGGTCCCTTCTCTAGCTATTGTTGCTGCCTGAAACACCCCGACCCTAGATCTTTGTATGGATAACTATTTCTCATCACGTAGGTCTCAGCAAAGTAAGAACTTTCATCATAGTTTTCCTGACTATCCACCCTACACAAATTGTCGCTCCCAACAAACTCACATCTCTCTAAATGACATTATCCCATTCTGATTTCTTTATACACTTATCCTGTCTTAATGCACCCTATGTGTTTATTAACACCAGTTTTATAAATTATGTTCCCCCGTAACAGTGATCAGTGGGATCAGGAATCTTATCTGTTTTATTCATTCCCATATTCTTTGGGCAGAGCCTGAACATAACAGGCACCTGCTTGTAAGGCCTTAGAAATGATCTGTTCTTGCTCCCTTGTTTTCCAAGAGTAACTGAGATCCAGACACGCTATTGGCTTGTGACGTAACATGTAGCCAGTTGATAATGGAGCCCAAGGTAGGACCCGGTCCTGTGGTTTCTGGACCACTGCGATTTCTGCTATTACCTCCTGGTTGTTCATTCAGATGAAAATTAATCCAATCCTACATGGTGTTAAAAAATCGTTCAAAATAAATTCAGGCGAGCCTGATTCAGGAATGCCCCACCTTTGGGTATAAAACATTCTCTACAAAGATCATCATCCCAAGTCTTTCTGTGCAAACAGTTCTTTACTTCACTAGACTTCCTTGGGGTATTAACATGCAAGTTGGTTTAGACTTCAAGGTGGAAGTGTTTTTTTTTTTTTTAATTTTTTATTATTCCTTTCTAAGTTTCTTTTTTCATTATTAAAATAAATCTGTTGACGAAATTAACATATCAGATGGAACAACAAAACTAGAAATAACTTAGATCTCTGAAGATAATTTATTCATTAAATGAGAACTTTTAAATACAGGCAAAAGAGAAAATAACTATTATTAAAATGTTCCAACCAAATTGCTGCTTATCTTACACTATGCTAATTAGTGACAGCACCCAAAACGCTCTTCCCCAACAATGAGAGAAAATCAGAGATTACAGAAGGGCTGTGGGAAAGGGTGGTGGTGGGGGGGACGACTAGTTATTAGAAAGGCCCGATCAGAACCATGAAGGCTTGAGTTCAAGTTCCATCTTTTGGGGATTGTGCCCAGATTCTTAATCTTCTTTCCTCTACCCACCACTCTGAGGACAGTCCCTTCCCAGGCACATGGTGGGTTTCTCACGGGATCAAATCCCCTCCGACCTATTGTTGGACCTACACCTGATGTCCGTGGAGGGACTGCTAAAGGACCTTGCGATGCTTTGCTTGAAGATACGCTGTAGCTGCCTCAAGTATCTGAAGGACTTTTAAGGGGGATTAGATTTATTTGGAAGAAGAATTAGAATTATTTTTCAAGAATACAAGCAAGGGCATTTGAATCATTGGCAGGAAGTTTCAGAAAACAGCCCTCAGCCCAGAATAAAAAAGAATTTTCTAACAATCCGTAGGTGGAATGTGGGGTCTGGAGACCTGGACTTCTTTTCTTGAATGGGTTCAAGAAGGAACGGGAAATTAATTAAAGGGGAGTTGTGGAATTGAGCAGGCGGCAGGTGGTGGTCGAACCAGATGACCCTCCAGCTCTGGGAATAAATGACACTTGGTTTTCACAAATGATGGCTCTTCATAACCTTATTATTGGGATGATTATTAGAGTTGGCAAAACACACAGTTCTAAACCCGCCAGACCAGCTTGGTGAAGACCTGGCTGCATTTCTCTAGCACTGTTATAACCAGCCTTTGTTTTACCGAATTCCTGGGCAGAGGTACAACAAAGGTTCCACTCTTGTTCAGGAATGAGTCATTCTGCTTCTGAGTTGGTGACGACCATGGCAGTGACCCACCCTCACTCTGCCTTGGCCCCCTCCAAAGCCCAGGTAGAATAGTGAACTACAACAGGCCCCACGGAGGGAGTTAAACTCTCCAGTTTCTGTCTTTCATAAGCAAAATCACAGTTGTATCATTTTATAAGAGGCAGGTGACAGCTATTAAAGGAGGAAGGGAAATGAGTATTTCTAGCTTTTCGTAGCTTCGTGTAGTTTACTTTGCCAAGTTGGCAGCAGATTTCTTCTTTTTTCAGAACTATTTTACTTTTCACCATTTTCCCCATATTGACTTGCACAAACCATCAAGTTCTTATTCTCTCGATACACCTAAGTAACACTGGATGCCTTCTTTTCGGTTAACATTTTCCAGCGCAGCTCTGGATAAATTAATTCAACCAATTTATACTTTGCTTCAAAGCAAAAAACATCTTGAGTGTCCGCTAGGATCTATAGTAGACTTTGGGATACAAAAATGAACAAATCTTGACGTCCACCCTGGATGAGAACCTTACAAAACTCTTGGGTTGCAAGACATAAGAACAAAAATTGGCTGAGGCAAAAAGGGAAATTTATTGACTCGCATATCCAAACTGCAGAAATGCCTGGGCTGGTATGAACCAGAGCCTTGAGCACTTCCTGGATGTTTTCTTCCCACCTCTTATCTCAGCTTGCTCTCTATTCTGGCAATTCTCCCTTTGAAGCTGACATCATAACAAGGAACTCTAGGTTCCACCTTCTCAGATTCACCATCCAAGAGGAAAAGACTCTTCCACATAGTTTCAGGCTAAAAAATAATGTAGAATAACTTGATCGGCCCCATTTAGGTTACACACTAGCAATCACTGTGGCTGGAGGGGCAATGACAGCTATTTGAATCTCATATTACTGCAGGGTGTTTTGCAAGGCCGAGAGAGGAGCAGCTTCTTGAAAAGAAGAGATGGGGTTCTACTCCCTGAATAAAGAATGGCTACTGGGCAAACAAAAGACAAAAAAAAAAATCCACCTCAAGAAGCTTGCTCTCTTATAAGGAAGACAGATATGCCAACTAGTAATAATAATGCAATGCTATGGTAATGCAAAACTAGTAATAATAATAATGCAACATTATGGTAATGAAATGTTATAATGATGCAATGTAATGCTTTGATGGAAATACATTCAAAAGTTAGGCTCAAGGTCATCAAAACATGAGCGAGCCATTATTGCTGCCTAGGAGTTTAAGTAAAACTATAAAGAGGAGGTAATTTTTGAGTTGAAAAGTTTATGGAAAAAACAAGAAAAGATGGGAAATATGCTGAAACCAGGTTGTGCTAGTCCTTGGGCACGAGGGTGAGGAGTTTACATGCAATTCAGTGGGCTACAGGATAGAACTTGAGAAATTTACACAGAGGAGTGGCACAGTCCCCTCCATAACCTGAGACAGGAGACCTCCACTGGGACCTACCTGGCTCTCCCAGAGCTACACTGATTTCCACAAGATGAGGAGTCCATAGGGCCAATGGGATGCGTCTACCCAAGGCCTACGCTTTCTCTCCTAGACCATAGTCTGGGTGCTTAAGAACTGAAATTCCCTTGTGAAAGAATCCCAAGCCTGATTTAGGGTTTGCAAATTACACAGTCTACAGATCCATCCTCTAGGCCATGGGGTGGCTGTTTGTTGGGATTTTGGGAAAGAGTGTGGATATGTAGGCTGAGATGTCCACATGTGCATATGTGAGGTCCTTTGTAATGGGGGGAGAAAAGAAGGAGTTGGGCAATGGACTAGAAACCCCCATTTTAACTCTTCTTTGGGCCTCGTGAATGTTGGAGGTGGGCCTGAGTTACACACCATCAGGTAACCCAGTACCTGTGTGGGAAATGGATTATCGTGGGGAAATAGTGGAAGCAGAGAGGAGCAGATGGGTTTGAGAGAAATTTCTGAAGTAGGCCTGGTAGGATTCAATGACCAACTGAACATGAGACATGAGGAGACAGAAGAATAAAAAAAGACTTGAGTTTTCAGCTTGGATGATGGTGATGCACTGACAAAATGAACAATATAGAAGGACAAATAGGAATGGAAGACAATACTGTAATAGAAACGCTTTTCTTGTGACTTCACTGAGAATGTGGATAACCAATGTCCCTTAGAGGGCTGGTAATAATAGCCAAGGGAAAAGAGTTACTTAATATTTAAAAATACAGAATTAAAATTGTCCTATACATTCTAATTTATTTTCAAATTTGGCCACTCACATGTTCTTTAACCATTATCATGCTTCATTTATCACTTAGAACTCTTCTAGTTGCAACCGACAGAAAACTAATTCAATAGCTTAAGCAGAAAGCAGATTTCTTGGCTTAAAACATCTAAAGTTTAGGTATAGTGTTGGTTTCAGATCCAGCTTGATCCAAGGTTTCAAAGGGTGACCCTAGGCCCCAGCCTTTTCTATCACTGTAGGCTGCCTGAGAAGGACCCTGCCCTCTCTGGTCACAGGCCCAGGGTGTCATTTTGGGAGTTTGAAGCCAGGCGGTGCCCTGTCCTCAGGCTGAATTTTGGCTGACTTAGCCATAAGCTCACCCAGCTGAGGAGAGACAGGGGAACCCAGGCTCTCCTACACACACCTAGGACAATTCCCTCTACCCTGTACCTAATGGGTACAATGAACACAATTTGGGTGACAGGCACACCTATAGTTGTGACTTAAGCATTACAAAAGCTATCCATTAACCATAAACATTCGTATCCCCTTAATATTTTGAAATTTAAAAAAAGAAAAAGAAAAAGTTATTCTATGCAAACAGAAACCAAAAGCAAGCAAGAGTAGTCACATCACATAAAACAAATTTTAAATCAAAAACTAATTAAAAAACACAAAGAAGATCATTATATAATGATAAAGAGATCAATTCAGCAAGAGAATATAATGATCCTAAATATATATGCACCCAACATCAGAGCACCCAGATTCACAAAACAAATATTACTAGGCCTAAAGAAAGAGAGAGACAGCAACACAATAATAGTGGGGGACTTCAATACCTTACCCCCAGCACTAGACAGAGCATCAAGACAGAAAATCAACAGAGAAACATGAGATTTAAATTGGACCTTAGACCAAGTGGACTTAACAGAAATTTACAGAACATTCCATCCAACAACTACAGAATACACATTCTTTTATCAGCACATGGACCATTCTCTAAGATAGACCACATTTTGGGCCACAAAACAAGTCTTAAAAAATTTTTAAAAATTGAAATCATATCAAGTATCTTCTTAGACAATAGTATAATGAAGCTAAAAATCACTATGAAGAGGAACTCCAGAAACTATACAAACATGAAGATTAAATAATATTCTCCTGAATGATCACTGAGTCAATGAAAAAATGAAGATGGAAATTAAAAATTTTTTGAAACAAATAAAAAAGAAAACACCACATACCAAAACCTGTGCGAGACAGTAAAAGCAGTAGTAAGAGGGAAGTTTGTAGTATTAAATGCCTACATCAAAAAAGTAGAAAGGTCACAATCTGACAACCTAAATTCACACCTCAATGAACTAGGAAAACAAGAATAAACCAAACCTGTAGTTAGCAGAAGAAAAGAAATAACAAAGATCAAAGAAGAACTAAATGATATAGAGACCAAAAAAACAATATAAAGGATCAGTGACACAAAAAGTTGGTTCTTCAAAAAGATAAACAAAATTGATAAACCACTAGGAAGAGTAACCAAGAAGAGACAAGATCCAAATAAATACAATCAGAAATGAAAAAGAAGACATTACAACTGATACCACATAAATACAAAGCTCATCAGAGACTATTATGGACAACTATACACTCACAAACTAGGAAACCTAGATGAAATGGATTAATTCCTGAAAACATACAACCTCCCGAGATTGAACCAGGAAGAAACAGAACTCCTGAATAGACCAACAATGAGTAGTGAGATTGAATCAGTAATGAAAAGTCTACCCCCACCCCCAAATAAAAGCTCAGGACCAGATGGATTCACAGCTGAATTCTATCAAACATACAAAGTATTGATGCCAATCCTACTGAAACCGTTCCAAAACATCAAGAAGGGAATTCTCCCTAACTCATTCTATGAAGCCAGTAATACCCTGATACCAAAGCCAGGAAAGGATCTAACTAAAAAAAAGAAAACTACAGCCCAATATCTGATGAACATAGATGCAAAAATCCTCAACAAAATACCAGAAAACCGAATCCAATATAACATCAAAAGGATAATTCATCATGATCAAGTGGGTTTTATCCCAGGGATGCATAAGCATGTTTAACCATCCTTCGTTGTGGAAATCAACAAGCAGATTCTAAAATTCATGTGGCCCTGCAAGAGACCAGAATAACCAAGCCAATCTTGAAAAAAAACAAAGATAGGAAACTCACATTTCTTGACTTCAAAACTTACTACAAAGCAATGGTTGCAGAGAACTGCGAATACACCAAAAACCATTGAATTGTATACTTTAAATGGGTGAAATGTATGATATGTGAATTATATCTCAATAAAGCTGTTTAAAGAACTTTTAAGGCGGCTTGATGGGAAGAAGAAAATAAGTGAATAAACAAAAACAATGAATAAAATTGACACATATTTGAGACAAAATGTCCATATTCTCTTTGGGGAAAAGAATTGCCAGAGATGTTAAGTTATTCTGGAACGGAATACACAGATTATATTTAGGAATCAAAATTCATAATTTCTTGAAAGCTTAAAAACAAAAGGAGTCCCAACCAATCCAAATGCCCGTAACAAGGTAATTTGCATTTCCTGGACTCATGTTTTCCTGTGAAGACTTCATCCAGTGTAACCCTTCTGGCCTCTCTCATCCTCCACCTCCCAGCTCAGGAGCAACTTACCTGATTGGTGAATTTGTAAAAGAAAATGAGCATGTTCTCTGGTGGAGACCAGCTTGCCTACCGAGAGGGTGGTTAGTAAGCTTCTTGTGTCAGTCTTTGCCCTGCGAGGGGTAAATCTACAGCTTGAAGCCAAGTTCAGTTCAAAGGGGGAGGATCTTAGGGACCCCCGTGGTGGCACACTGTAGTGGTTTTAAAACATGTCCACAAATTCTTTGACCTTCTTCTCACCGAGAGTTGTCAGCTATGTCCTCTCCCTAGGAACCACGTGGGACTTTGTGACTTTCTTAATGAACAGAATGCTGCAGAAGAGGTTCAGCTTAACTCCTGGGGCTGTGAGAAACGCCACCCAGCTTCTGTTGGTTGCTCTTGGGACTCTCGCTTTGGGACCCTTCGGTCATCGTGAAAGAAGTCCAGGTACCTGAGATCACATATTGGCAGGCGGAAGAGAGTAATGTTGTTCCAGTCCCAACTGTTGGAGTCTTTCCAGCACAGGTGCTAGATGTGTGAGTGAATATTTCTATACCTAGATGAGCCTAACCAATTCCCACATCACAAGCAAATAAATGATGGGTCTTATTTTACGTTATTATTTTGTGGGTGGTTTATTATATAGCAAAAATTAAAAAAATCTAGAACACGCTCCTCTCTCCCCAAGGATTTACTAGTAATGAAGTTTGACCTCCCTTTAAGCCCTCTTTCTTATTTCTCAATGGGTAACAAAGTCAGGAAACAAAGAAATCTATTTTGTGGCCCATTTAAAACTCCAACTTTCTTTGCCCAATATGTGAATTTCTCCTTTCCCACTGTTTGGGCATGGATGGGCGTTAGGTCTCCCTGTTTGACTGTATCTAGTGATCAGAAATGTCTCCCAGAGCATTCAAATTCCAATGGCTCTTAGAATGTTCTTCCTTTTTATTGAAAACCTGCTAAAGCAGCACTGAACGAAACTGCACCATCTCCTACATACACATCTTTCAAGTCTTTTATGGCAGACAGCACATATTTCTCAAGTTAATTATCCCAACTTCCTTCAACTTTTCCTCTCATAAGAGATCCCAATAGTGCAGTGGTCCCCAAACTTGAGCAAGCATTCGAATCACCTGGGGAGCTTGTTCCAACACGGATCCCTGGATCCCATCCTCAGACTTTCCTTTTCAAGAGATCTGCAGGAGGACTGGAGAATTTTCATATCTAGCAAGTTCCCAAGTATTGCCGATGTCGTCATCCAGGAACCACGCTTTGAGAACCATTGAGCTTGAGATGTAGAGGATGCTAGAAAGAATTTTCAACAAGGGTTTAAAAGACCCGGGTGGTCACGCTGGCTGTGCCATCTTATAATAGAATATGAAAGGCTCCTAATAAAACAAAGGTCCCCAATAAAAACTAAGGTCCCGCCAATATCAGACAGTTGTGAGGACTGACAGCGATAACAACATATAAGTGCTTTGCAAACTGTCTGGATCTCTGTAGACAGGAAATATGGCTTGAAGAGATTTGCCTGTGGACGCTAAGTGTTAATATCCTTTTTCAGAATGACACAAGAATTAAACAGAGTATGTCAGTTGAGGACTGTAGCAGAATCCACTAACTCATTTCCTGTTTGTTCCTTCTACAGATTCCTCTCCTTTCCAGAAATTCTTGTAATCTGGAAATAAAAGCAAAACAGTGAACATGTACTGAGTGCTTCCTATATGCACATGGGAGAGATTACATTCCTAAAGGAGAAGAGCTAAGCTGCTTTCTAGCTGGGACAATTAATTACTCCGAGCCTCAGTTTCATTTGGAGAAAGAGATAACAATAGACCCACCTCGTAAATTGTTGTGAGGATTAAATGAATTAATATATGTAAAGCTCTTAGAAAAGGACTAGCGTGGATTAATTACTGTTATTACTGTTGTTTTGCCATTTTAAAGATGAGGATGGAGGCTTTGAGAATTTGATAAATATACCTAAACCCTTGCTGCCGGAACCTCTCTCCAATCCTGCCTCTCAGTTCAACAGGGGGATTAGGGCAGGGATGTCAAAATGAAATGTGCAGACCACGCCCCTGACATCATCACCTCCCCTGGTGAAAGACATTGCTAATCGACCCCAGCACTCTGCAGAGCCCAGACAAGTCTCCAGAACCCTCGTGCGGAAACCGCCGTGCTTGGTGAGGGCTGCCTAGGAGCTTGTGAAACAGACCTGTTTGGCCACACCAGGTGCAGGAAAAATGGAAATCCTGGGAAGCTTCTGGAGCATTATAAAATGGAAAGGCCAACCTCAGTCATGGAATCCTCTCCTAAACCCATTTCCCTGACTCACGGTCTTCCAGATCTCAGGGTCAAGTCCAAGAACAGAAAGGCCATTTCGACTGCCATTCTATCTTTCGTATATAGGCCAATGGTTCCTTCATCATTTAAAAAAATAATCTGTATTTTAAAAGACATGCTTCCATGACTCAATTTTGTCCAAGGCGACTTCACATCAAATGCTTCCCGATCAGCAGCTGGAGCTCCGTTAAAACCAAATAAAAAGGAGCACGTTTAAAGGATCAAAGCAGATGAAACATTACAGAAATGCCACCGTCGTATCAAAGGTCCAATAATTCTACATTGTGAGTCCCTGATTTTTTCCTCTGGTTCTAGAAAAATTAATTGTGTTATCATGATGAGGACATGGCTATAAGTAATATTAATTAATATTGCCCTGGGCCTGAATTTTATTCTCCTACCACACCGAGATGGGGATTATTATGCATGGTAATAAATAATCTTCAAAGAGATGTTCCAGTGTTCCCCCACCCCTCTCGTCTTACCCACGCAGGCACTCTCTGCCCCCATTATTCCCTGGCTGACTCCACATGTTCTCATTCTGGTCCAGAGCTCAGAGCTGAACTAAGTTCTCCTTGAAGGTGACCACACTTGCGATCATAGCTAACGTGCATTAAACTTTTAGATTTTGCAGGAAGAGTTTTGCTCATTTAAGATGCACTCATATAGTGCCTACTATGCGTCATATCCTTTCCTAAGCATTTCACGATATTCACAAATATTAACTCATTTAATCCCCACAAGCCTGTCAAATTTTACCCTAGAGATCCTCTCTTTCTCTCCTAAATTCACAGAAGCAAAGCAGCAATTTCTGGTCATTTCCTGATGGAGCCCTCCTGACTCCTGGGAGTTGGAAGCAAGATGTTTTCCATGGACGCGCTTTATCTTTGGAATCCCTTTCCTTCCTGGACCTGCAGAATCTAAATCTCCTGGCCTTGCACAAAACCTGTTCCAGGGTTGGTCTTTTTAATCGAGCTTCCGCTTAGGAATACTTAAGACTCTATTTGCTTACTACTGACAACACAATGAAACTTGGTCATAAAACAACGATGGACTCTCTTGTTTTCCTGACTTTTAAAGATCCAACTCGATGCTTACTTTACTAGTGACCACCCTTCCTCTTGGACTTTTCTATTAAGGATGTTTCTTTGTTTTAGACTCTGGAGAAAGGCTTTAACAGCGATCTGCTTAGGACTTAGTTTGGACCCCTGGGAGGAGTTTACCCCATTGTAAGAGGAATGCGCAGTTATAAACCCTGTAGAAGCCGACGTCCAACAGCCAGTCTAACAATCTAAGCCAAATCCAGGCGTCAGGTGTGAGTTCCAATTAATTTCATAGGGAATGCAACGTTTTTAAACCTCCAGAACAAATGATAAAGCATAAATTAATTCTAAAATATTTTTCGTGTTAACGACTTCAAAGGTTTAGTAAAGCCGTTTTCCCTAAGCTTGTCTTACACAACAGACTGAAATACTGTTTCACATGCCCATATTTGAGAAACCAAACTGATCCGAGGTCATTAAATTTTTAGGAAAAAAAAAATCGTGTCAACACAAACTTTCGAAAAGCAACATGTTTAGTAACTGTCAACGTTTATTTTCTCCGCTGAAATTCGTTTTATTGTAGGTCCCATTGTCCCAGTAAAACTTTAGTGAGAAGATCAAAGTTCATGTTAAGATAGGGATGTGATATTTTGCTGCTCTGACTGGCTCTCGTTAACTCTTGCTGTGCACACTTTTACAAGGTTCTGTTGGCCAGTGTTCGCCACTCCCGGCAGAACCATTCAGCCCTGTCCCTAGACCCAGTTCACAGCCAGGATGCACACACGTCTGTGACCACCCTGGTGTTTCCCAGCACCTGTCCGAACCCTGCCACGAGCTTTCAAACCACAGCGGTCACTGTGGAGATCCAGCGCAGCAGGCAGGAAGGCCCCACGATGTCTTCCGATCAGATTAGTCACTGCACCGTGGCCTCTGCGCTCCTGTTTCCTGCACGCTGGCCCTTGAAAGTGTCCCCGGGAGACCGGGGCCTGGAGGATGCAGCTTCCAAGACTCAGATCCTATCAAAAGTCCAGTCCTTGGACTTTCCTTTTTTTTTTTTTTTTAAATCATCAACCCTAATTTTTTTTTTTATTTTTAACAATTATGGGTACATAATAGTTTCATATCTGTATTAGTTGTTGGATTTTTCATGGCCTCTGGGCGCCTCGCTTGCTGACCCCTCAGCCCACCCCTACTGCCCAGCTGTTTGAAATGACGAGCTGCTGTTTGTTTAGCTCCCTTTCCCACTTTTAATAGAAGCCAGTGGTTACAGATGTGCCAGGTGGTGCCGTTGATAAATAACAAGTTCTAATACCAGATTTCCTCCTGGGAACTCAGGCCCCCCTTTTTTTCTGGCTGATGTCCGAGATAGGAGAAAACTTGGCTATACCTTCTAGACATTCTTCCTTTGGTAGCTCATCTCTGTCCCCGCAGAGTGGCAGGAGAAGCTGGCTGTGCGTGAGTCCCACTCTAATCTGACCCGGCTTACTAAATCCCTGAGGCCAGGGCCCCTCCCCACTGAGCACCTGCTGACTCTGGGGTGCCCCTGGTGACGCTCCTCTATCCGCCACAGCCAGGCAAGGCCCACCCCTTACCCCTGTTTCACCTTCTACCAAAACATTTATCTCTGTTCCTGGGCATAGGAAACACTCAATGGGCATTTTTCAAAGTTGAGTGAACCCTACCCGTTCTTTTCCAGCTTCACCAATATTGCCTTATTTCAGAATTATTGCTTCAATCCAGCAACTGTTTTTCTTAATTCTGAACTCCACGAGAGACAGTGGGGTCAACTGGAGCCTGAAGGTCTGATCGATATCAGCTTTGACACTTCATGATCACGTGGTCTCGGGCCAGTTCCTTTACACGTGGGATCAAACACTAATTGGATGACTATAGGCCAAGGACTGTGGGAGACACAGGGGATGGAGAACTGAAAGACACAAGGCCTGCTCACAAGCTGCAAGGATCCCACTGCCCGGCGGGAACGGAGGGTGTAACAACCACCGCTGTCCAGCGTGGTAGAGGCACATGATGGAGATGCCAGGGACACAGAACAGAGAGTCTGAGTCCAGCCATTGGTGGCAGGGGCAGGCAGAGAAGGCTTCCCAGAGGAAATGACACTTCGGCTAGGCCTGGAGTTACAGATTCGCCAGTAAGAAAAGGGGAGAAGGGGTAGGGGGTACTTCTGGCACAGGGAACAGAATATGCAAAGTCAAAAAAAGGTCAGAGGGCTCAAGAACAGTTTTACAACAGCTGGAGTAAGGAGTCCTTATGGAAGAATAGTACTAGATGACGCTGGAGTGGGAGGCAAGTGGTCTGTGTTTTATTATACAACAAGGTGTTTGATTTTTTTACCCTGAAGATAGTGGGGAGCAAATGAAAGATTTAAAAGCAGAAGTAGCCTGATCAGACACACATGTTAGAATGCCCACTCTAAGGAAGAGAACGCAGTAGAGGGGGCTCAAATGTACTCATTTAGCAAATATTTAGTGATATCGTCTGTGTGCCTGGCACACTTGTGGCAGACAGGGTTTGCCACGTAAGAACTGGGCAACACTGAGCAAGGAATTTGGCCCCTCTGAGCCTCGATTCTGTCATCTGTATGTGATAACGATAATGCCTCCTGCTCTACAGACTTGTCGAAAGGGTCAAAATAATCATAAAGCACATAGCACACGGTAGGCATTCAATAAGTGGTAGTTATAGATGAAGGGTCAGGTCCAGGCGGGACTCCGGGGCCGGGACGCAGCGCCTTGCTGACTGTGTGACCAGAGGGAGGACTACGACCTCTCTAAGTCTCTGTTTCTGCATCAGGGAAGTAAGGGACGACAGCAGAGTGGTTGGGAGGAGAGCTGAGTCTACGTGAAAGGGCTTCATAAGCTGTAAAGCTAAAAATGCAAGTGCAGGTTTAATACGGTGAAGGTATTTCTTTTTCCTCCCTGATGGGAAAAAGGAAGTGAGACTGTCTGCTGGGCTATGGACTTGCCAAACACTTGCCCCAAAACACGCTTTCAACGAAGTGGGGAGTTAATACAGGTAACATCTCACTGTCCACTCAAGCCTGGTTACACTTTGAAAGAAATGTCGTTACTCATTTAAAAGAAAAAAAAAATCACTTCTGCCTTATCGTTGGGACAGTTTCTCTGCAAAGAAGGCTTTGCTCCCACCTCGCCCCCCTTTCTTTTATAGATTTTGGTGGCATCCCTTAGCCAAGATTCCTCCAAACACATCCCAGTAAGTCCATTAGAAGGGGACAGGGAAAGGCTTAATGGATATCTAAAAGCCAAATTGGATAATGCCCTGCAGAGGGAGCCCCCAGGGCGGGCGAGGTGGCACCCAGCAGTGCCAGGCCACTTGTCTCAGCTAATGAAACTCCCCCAGCAGCCGTCCACGTGCTCAGCTCCTAAGTGCCATCTGGCACCCACATCTTGAGATCTGCTGCTTCTGTGTGGGATCCAGACAGCTACAGCTCACTTCCCCGTGGCAACACAAGTGTATTGACATTTATCGTTGGCTTCCGCTTTCCAGAGCAGAGAGAGACGGGCCTGGCAGACACGGGGGACGTACATCTCTGTGGTATCACACCCACCAGCTGACATGGGGATTACTTTTCTATTCTGTCACCCTTTGGCACGGACTCCCCTGCTCGGCGCTGATGGCAATCACTAGCTTGCGCTTTGAATAAGGAGAGGGGAGAGTTCTTCCAAAAGCCGTGCTCCATGCAAGCTCCTCTCTCTAGGACAAGATTATGCAACTTTTGCAGATGCAATTCACATTTCAAAAAAAGGAAAAAAAAAATATAGATCCATATGTTTCTGTTAAAAATACCGTGGCATTATTTGAGCATGTATCTGTGCTGGTGTCAGCGTGTTCACATACGCATGTCTGTGTGGATAAACAGCACAGAAAAATGCAGGTTATTTTCCCACAAACTGTATCCCCATGTTGCATTAAGCAACACACTCAGTTTTCCATTATTAGGATTCAGACATTTGTTCTTCAACCCCCACTGAAGGGCTAGAAATCTGCTGGAAAGCCCAGACATACTCCCTCTCTGTTTAAATTCATCGTGGTTCCATTAAGAAGTCTCGAGTGAGCTCCGAGCAGAAGGGAAAACATGACTCAACTTTTGGAGCCCCTGAAAAATGCTATGTAAACCAGAAAGTTGCCAAACATTGCAACATCATTTATACAGGTGCTATCCCATTCTTCCCAGCCTTTTTCTTTTTTTTAAAGCACAGGCCATTGTTTCAAAGGTGAGCTCATGGACAAAACAATGCATCTTATATAACTGAGGCTGTCGGAGAAGAAACCTCTCACCCGTGTTATCAGGAGTCCTTGTTTATGGGGAGCTTAGGGTCAAATAATCGGCCTTAGAACCGGCCAGTGAATCATGCTGTCCCAGTGGCAGGAAGATGACGACAGCAGCGACTTTTTGAATCCTCTAGAGAGGAGGGCAAGGAGGAAAACGTCAGTGGGTGGACGAAAGTTTACGAGGGAAAATAAAAAGACCCGAGCAGGAAGGAAGAATGGACGCGGGCTTCTATTATGCTTAGTGGGTCGCCATTGTCGGGGTAGCTCAATAAATATTATCCGAATTGAATTGAAAGATCTCTATCAGCCTGCACAAAGGCAAAGACAGGACTCAAATCTCTATTAAGGACACGCATTTGCAAGGAAAGGATAATGAGGGAGAAGAATTCTGTTCAGACACACTTGACTTTGGGTTGACCTTCCGGTCCACAGGTATTGAGGCTGAGCTGGCAGGGAGGTTCCCTGAAATAGGAAGATAAAGGATCGTAGAAGCTAAGAGCTGGGAGGAAGCAGATGAGGTGCTTTGAGCCCAGAGATGTAACTCCAAGGACAAGACAAATAGCTCCTGGTCCAGTGCTTTTTGACTTGAAGCCATTTGCCTCCCTAAGCTGTTTTGGGTCCAGGCCTCCTGGTGGCTTGCAGATGGCGACCCAGACCTTCTTGCGGGAGGTTCATCCGTCCTCTTGAGTAAGAGAAAAAGCCAAATGAAAGCAGTCACATTGTCCCCATGGAAACACAAACCAAGGGTCAGAAACTTCAAGAAATCTTCCAAGGCAAAGACTTGTTAATGATCATAGTGAGAGAGATGGTGAGGAGGAGTGGCGTCATCATGCCTCGCTGAGGGGAGTATAAACTGGTGAAATATTTCCAGATGACAGCTTGCTGATACATATCAAGAACCTTAAAATTTTGCATACCCCTTGACCCATCTAGGGTATGATCGACCCATTCAAGTCTAGAATCTTATGCATAGGAAATCAGCAATCATGGCTTTGTGCAAAGCTCTGGCTAAAACGGTGCTCATCCTGCTGTGGTTTCTAATAGTGAAAAATGGAAACAATTTAAATTCTCTGTAACAGGATTGGATGAATAATTAGTACATATAGGAACTGAAATGTTACCCATCATCAAGGTGATGTCTAAAAATGTAATTAATTAGCAGGGAAACTTCCCATGCTAATTTTTGATTGAATGATTTCAATCAAAAAAGTTCTAAAACTATATATATATAGGCAGTATCATCCAACTTTTATACAATGCACATATAGAAGGATACGGACCTAAACATTGAGAGTGATTATCTCTAGCTGGAGGGATAACATATGACTCTCTTCTTCTTCATATTAATTTTCAATTTCTAAGTTTGCTATAATAAACATGCATTATGTTGATTATTTTTTAAATAAGTATTTTTAAAGTCATATGACGCTTGCACTGAAATCTCACCAATTTTCCTATTATTTGGAGCAGAGGTGGAGAGTCGGAAGGAGGAGGATAAGCAAAGATCAAAAACCACATTTTGAAATTATTGTTATTGTTATTGTTTTGCCACTGTATGAAGCCAGGAGACAAGGTCCTGGGTCTGGGCTGGGAAGATGCAGTGCAGAGCTAGCACTGGTCTGAGAAGGTGTGGACCTCCAGGCATTCCTCCAAGGACCTTTTGGGGGCTGTTCTTTCCTTCTCCCCCTCCTTGATGAGACTGACACCCGACTGTGCCTTCATGTCCTTAGAGAGGCAGGACCACCTCTTATCCCCTCTGTTGCTGTTACCCTGGGACACCAGTACCCCTGGCATGGATACTTGCAAACTGCCAACTGGTTTATGTTGTCTATCTACAGTCTGTTCTTAATTTAGCAGCCCCAGTGATCCTGCTAAACATTAGTCAACTGAGGTCATGCCCTTATTAAAATTCTCCAGTCACTCCTCATTTCTCCTCGACAGTGAGCCAAACCCATTACGATGGTCTATAAAGCCCTGAGTGATCAGGCTGCCCTCTCTAACCTCGATTCTTCCTTTACCTCCCTCTGTGGCACTTGTAAGGCATGGTCCCCAAATTCTTTGACACTCTTTTCATTGGGAGGCCAAGGGGCCTTTTTCTCCTGCCTTTGCATCTGAGTTCTGTGACTACTTGAGCAATAGGTTACAGCAGCTTCCACTTTCTGCCTCTTCGGGACACTTGCTCTCTGAACCCAGCCCCCATGGGTACGGCAGTCTAGCAGCCTGTGGAGCAGCCCACGTGGAGGGGAATGGGCCCCCCGCCCCAGCTAATAGCACTGCTGAGTCCTGGGCTGACAGCCAGCACCTACCTGCCACCTTGGAGCAGATGCCCCAGCCCCTCATTGGCTCACCCCAGCTGATGTCGTATGGAACAGAGATAACCTGTCCCCACCAAGCCCTGCTCAATCAAATTGCAGATTTATGCACAAACAGATGATTGTTGTGTTGTGGTGGTTTGTCACACAGCTGGAGGGATCCCCCATTGCGGTTCCCTCACTCACCCCCTGCTTGCCTCTCTGCCCTCTCTGCTGCTTCTTAGGCACCCACAAGTGCCTTTGTCTCGGGGACTTTGCAGTGGCTGTCCCCTTCTATGTTCCACGCATACCCGTGGCTCTCTCGCTTACCTCCTGTAGATCGTGAATCACTTGCTGTCTTTTCGGGAAGACCTTCCCTCGTAAACTAGCAAACCACATGTCCTCCCACTGCGCCTTCCCCTTTTTTACTTCATTTTTCACCAGAGTCATCATCACTGCCTAATACACCATGTGATTCACTCATTCGGATTGTTTGTTGCATGTTGGGCCAACTGGATGGTAAACTTCATGATGACGGGGATCCTTGTCTGTTTCAATCCCGGCCCATTCCCTTGTGCTTAGAGCAGCATCTCCCCCGCGGTGGCTCCTCACTTAATAGTTGTGGTCCTCCTGCAGCCAGGTACAGGGGCCCCTGTGAGGTTGTTTCCTCTCAGCTTTCACCTTCCCTGTCAACCTGTCTCCCCTCTGGGGTCTTTGTCTTCTCTTCCCCTTCCCTTCCCGCCTTCCTCCGGCATGAAAGAAGCATCTTTAGATAATTAGGAACATCTCAGATAATTAGGGACCCTTGACAAGTTATTCCTCACACTGGAAGGATTTTCTCCTTCCTGGTGGCAGGAACCTCCTTTATATGACATCCCAGTTCGTTCCACACTAGGGATTATTTCGAAACTTAATGTTCAGACCTCCACACTTCATATTTTGCTAGCAAAAACTAGTAAAAACCTCACCTATTGCAATAAATGAACAAGAGCAGAGTGAGTGAGGTGCTCTGGCTGGCTATTGCTGCATAAAAGCTACCCTAAAACTCAGAGGCTTAAAGCAATGATCATTTATTAGTTTTGTTCATGGGTCTGCAATTTGAGCAGAGCTCGATGGGGACTATTGGCCTCTGCGCCACATAGCATCAGCTGGGACAAATCAATTAGGGGCTGGATGTCTGCTTTCAGTTTTGTGCTATTAAAACTTAGAGACTCCTTCTCTCTCTCAACAAAATCTGGCTTTCAAACTTTGCCAGAATTTGTTCTCAAAAGAATTCCAATTTGAATCTCAGAGGTAAGCTTACCTACTTTCCTTAGACTGCATCATCAACCTCATCTCTGTTTAGCAAAGAAAGCCACTGACCAATGGATAGAGAACCCCAGGGCAACACATTTTATAATGATTGAAGAATGCATTAATTTAGCTACTCAAATACTGTATACTGACTGCCTTTCATTCATTCATTAATTCACTTAATATTTTGATTATGAAAATAGGCATTTTGTTTATTGTCCTATATCCATTCCTTAGACTACTTCCTGCCCTAAAATAAGCACTTCAACAAATGTTTAGTAAATTAACAATAATACCTTTAAACATTTATAATAGCTGAAATATTGTTAATTTTTGGTAGAGAACGTTCTAAATACTTTACATGAAGTAGCTTTTCTAAAATTGACAACAACCCAATGAGGTGTTATTGTTATTATTATTATCCCTATTTTACAGATGAATAAACTGAGGCACACTAAGAACCTGCTGTGAGGTAGCAGAGCTGGGATTCAAGCCCAGGCAGTCAGATACTGGCGTCCACTCTCTGAACCATTACATATGCACAGGGTGATTTGGAGGCCACATAGCAGAGGCGTTATAACCTGGCTTTTGGGGTCATGGAAGGCTTCCCAAGGGAGTTATTTCTAAGATGAACCCTAAAGGACAAATAGGAATAGAATCAGACAAAGAGACTGAGGAAGGTCTTTCTTGGCAGTTTTGCGAGAGACCTGAGTCCCAGGCATTATGCGGAGGCAAGGGAAGACAAGCGCCTTGACTTCTAGACAGAAAAATTAGACAAATTGTTAAAAAAAAAAAAAAAGTGTGTTAAAGGCTAACACTGAGGTGTGGTTGGACAATAGAGAAAGCAGGAATCCAGCCAAGGTTCAGTGAGGGCTTCCCAGAGGAGGTGGCGTCTGAGTTAAATATTGAAGGATGACTAAGAGTTTGCCAGACAAACAAGGAGTGGAAGGGGCATTTCTAGCACAGGGAGTGTCAGATTCAACGAAGGAATAGAAAGACTTCTGAGACTAAGGAAGCCTCAAATATGCTACGAAACTCATAGTTTTCTTTCTTTAATATTTCCAGAAAAGGAGTCTGCAGTGTTGCATAAGGACACCTTGTGTCCCTTGAAAGTAGAAGATTGTGCCTGATGTTGAACCTTTACTTACCTTCCTGCAATACAGACAACCCCACACAAACCTGTGCTCTCTAACCAAGGCACACACCATCCTTGTCACTCGTGTGGTATCTCTTCATCCCGGAGGAGATTGCTAAGCTGGATCCCCTTTCTTCCCAGACCAGAGGCATTCAGTCCTTTCCTTGGCCATCTCACTCAATAAGCAAAAAGACAAGAAATGCATGTTGGAAATCATGCTATGCAAAGAAGGGGCTAGACATTCTAGAGAATACACGAGAATAGAAACATTTCCCTGCCTTCCACAGGCTACTCAACATCCATCTGTAGGGCATGCTCTTCAAACCCCAAGTCACAGAGCTGGCACCCTTTCAACACTCTCTGATGTCCCTACACAACGTAGGAGCTAAGGACCTGTGTTTTGAAATCGTATGGGCAAGTTATGTGACAGGCAAGTTTCCTAATCTTTTTGAGTATTAGTGTCCTAATCTGTGAAATGTGATAATACTATTAGCATCGTGAGCTATTTCTGAGGATTAGAAGAGTTAATGTATGTGCAGAAATTAAGACAACTTTGGAAATAAGTCACAGCAAGTATGACTCCAAATGTGGTTTAAGGATAAAAGGGAATTTGTTAATTTACGTGATTGAAAATTCCAATTACAGGAGTAGCTTGATCCAGGGCTCAAATGCTGTTACCAGGACTTGGGCTTTCTCCATCTCCTTTTCTGGGCTTTGTCGGAGGCTCCGTGTAGCGTCAAGATGGCAGCCCAAACTCCTAGACCCCATTTCCCCAGGTCCCAGTCCAACACTCAAATGGAAGTCCTGGGCCTGATGCCCATTGGTCTGAAGATGCCCATTCCTGACCTTATTTCTGTGGCCAGAGAGTGAAATGAGCTGATTGGGCTAAGCGTGGGTCATGAGCCCACCCTTGGAGATAAGCCAGAGGTCAGTTCCACCCAAACATCAAGTTCTAAGATTGGGAGATGGGGAGCTACCCAGAGTAAAATTTGCAAACTGTTTTACCAGAAAAAGGCAGAAACAAATGTGGTGATGTAAAATGTTATGTCCATGACAGTATTTAAAGCATCATCTATCTCTGTGGCTAAAACATAATCGTGCTTCATGAATGATCAACACCATCCTCATCACCGCCCTGACCATCCTCCCAGAGATTAAATTTCAGTTGTGGATATAGCAAACAAACATGGACCCGACACTCTTCTCAAAGAGGAGCCTGCCCAGTGCTGAGTTGAAAGAAATATCATCTGCAGCAGACATTTGTTATTCCTGGGGACCAAAAACTTCTTGAATGTTCTTTCTGCGTTTTGATAGCTCCCTGTTACTATTTGATAGTCTCTCATGAATCCTACCTACCCACAAATAGGATCCAAAAAAAAAAAACTGTATTTTTCCTAACCTTCCCCTTGCCCCCAGCCACTCAGGTTTTTCCAATCCTGTGCACCCCTGAGCGATTTTGATTTGGAAGTTTGTCAAGGGAGCCAGAGGGGCATGGAACATCCATTTTGCCGGTGCAAATGGTGGGAGCCCTCCGACTGGTTCCGGGTTCCAGTGTCAGCGTGAGCCGTCCCCCTTCCCAGGGCAGTTCTCTAGGGTAGCATTAAGCTTTGTTCCTAGAGCATCAGCCCAGAGATTATTCCTCTAGCTCTCCCAAAGATCCTGTGAGTGCTTAATGTTCCCTTAACAAATCCCTTCTTACATAGAGCAGGTAGAGTGATAGCATCGTCTGAAAATAAAAGCACTGACCGACACTGCCCAAGACCTCCCACAGCTTGTGCTTATAGTTCCCTGTGCCTCTGTCTCATTTTCTTATCAGACTGTTTCATGCACCGCCGACACGGTGCCTTGTGAAAAAGCCAATGCTTAAAAAAACACCAATTCTACATGTGACAGAATAAATGAATTCATGACTGGCCTTAAAGATCATCTGGGGAAATATAAGAATCTTAAAATGTGAAAGGATTAGGGAATGATCTAACTCATGCTATGCAATAGAGAGAGGAGGGATTGAAGATCCAGAAAAGTTCATTTGGCTTGAAACTTTACCCTTTTATTCCTGGTTGCCATGGCTTCCATCAAAACGATCACAAAAATTACGGGCCCAATATCTTCACATCAGACTCATAAAGGTAATATCAGTTATTTTTGAGGTTTGTGAATTTTGTTTGCTATTATTTGAAAGAATAGACATAGAGTGTGGAAATCACTTTTTCTTTTCACAGAGACTTTGAGCTTCATGATATTCACTGTGATGAGCTTCAACCAGTGACAACGTCAAATGGGAACACACTCCCTAGTTGCTTGCTGGTGGCTGTCCCCCACTGATGCTTAGAGTAAGGGACAGTGTTAACTGCGTGGGTTCCAGATCCAGAATGCCTGAATATGAATTTTGGCTGTCGTACTTTCTAGCTATAGAACCGTACACGCGTTATTCTTCTCATGCCTCAATTTCCCATCTGATAATTGGGTACAATGACAGCACTTACTTCATAAGGTTGCTGTGAGAATAAAGAGAGTTAATATTCACAAGCCATTTAGGAATGTACATGTTAGTACATTAGAAGTTTTACATGAATTTTATTTCTTTTTAAAGAAAGATGTTAAGCTTGCAGTTAACTAAATTCTCTGACTAAGCTTGCAGTTAACATACGTGGCTCCCAATTCAGTCTCCCGCGATCTGAAGTTGTGCTGGCGGGTTCTTCTTTCCAGCCTAACTGTAAGACTTTTGGATTTCAAAGCCTTGTCCAATTTCCCTTTTGCGGTGCTGGCTCAGCACTGCCTTCATTTTCCTCCACTCCCTGCTTGCCGCCCACCCACCCACCTCCCTGTCCCCTGGTGCTACCAACAGAGGTGGAAGAGAGAAGGGAAGGCAATCCGTCTGCAAACCGAGGATGCCGTCTGCGATCGTCAAGACTCGCCTGCATCTTAACATTGGCACCCATCCAAGTTTAAGTGGCTCTAATTACTTTGCAAGTGGGCATACAGTTAAAATTTGACAAGCGCGTAAACTTAACAGCTGATTTCCAGGCAAAATGACTGACGACCAAACTGATTTTTAACTGCCGGCAAAATAAGCCCCTGAGCTTGTTATCCCAAGTACCCCAGTAAAATAAAATAGGGATCAGGACATCGGGGACAGTTGTAAAGATTGTGAAATTGCCGTGTCCACAGGTGGAACCGTCTGTCCTGCTAATGGATAGAGACACAATTCAGGGAAACAGGCCATCCAAATGCATCACTTGAATCCTGTTTGGCTGCTCTGACATAGAAGAAGATAGGAGAAGAATCAACTGGGGAAACGTAAGATGCGGAACGATAAAAATAAACCTGCCGCCCCTGCCGTCTGTTTATAAATGCATCAGGTCACGCAGCAGAGGTTTGCCCTATGATTGGCCAACACCAAGACGGTGTCTTGCCTGCCTTGTTTTTTGTTTTTTTTTTTTGTCAGCTCTCATCCTATGGGCTTCCTTACTGCCTCTGTGCTCCCAGCTTTTGTTTCATTCTCTCCGTATAGAGTTGGCAGAGCATAGCTAGGTAATTTCAGAAACGTGGCCTATCACCCGCCTGCTCTATTATTTTGCTACTAAAAGGGAGTGTGCTGATTATTCTTTAATGAAGACGTAGCCCCTTCTGGCCCCCAAGGTGGAGGTTTTCCCTGTCAATAACCCCAGCGTAGGTTTGAATCAGAGAAATGACACATCCAGCAGCCAGATGTTTGGAGAGCAAGAAAGGGAGCTGAGTTCACACGATTGTTCTGCCTTCTTGCTTTCCGCTGAGGTTCTTTCCTGTGGGCCGGAGGACTCATTACCAGACGCCGCTGCTCCGGGCATGCACACGGACAGCCTCAGCCCTGCACTCCAGGCAGCGACTGCTAACAGGCCACCTTCCTCTTCCTGTGCAGCTGGTGTTTGCAGAAGGACATGATTTGGAAGTTGATTTATTTACTCTGTCTTTTTTTTTTTTTTGAATGAATGGACGTAGATGTCTGTTTGTTGAAACAATTAATAAACTCTACTGATATGATTAGAACTTAACAGAAAAACATCCTTCGCTTGCAGGTGGAAATCCAAGGACTTGGACTTCTAGAATCTTCATAATGTAACTCTCCCACGCAAAACAAGATCAGGGGACATTTTGGGGCTTTGAAAACAAAAACAAAAAATGGCTGATCGATATTTATTTTTTAGTCTACAGCCTTGGATTCATGAATGAAGAAAATCATTTCCGTTTGGGGAAGCCAATGGACTCCAGTTCATACCCTTTCATTTTGTGTCTGTTGTCCATGCAGATTTTGGGGATGTTTATGTGGCACCTCAATAGGGACAGGGAGAGAATGTGCCAGAAGCAGCCTCCTCCCCTTGGGGTAGCTCCTCCCTCCAAGTCCCTTCAAAAAGTCAGGAGATCTGAGACCCAAGAGATATAGCTTGACTGAAATGAGGAAGTAAGCCAGAGAAGATGTGCTTTCTTTGTTTCTTTAAAAATCTGATTTATTATTCTGAGCAATGCTATGAACATACACACCAATTTAGAAAACTTTAAAAGAGTATTCAGTGAAAAATAACTCTCTCTCCCACCCCTACCTCCCATCAGCCATGAAGTTCCCATACTAGAAGCAACTTCTATTACATTTCTAGAGTATTCTTCTGGAGACATCTTACGTATTAATAGATGTAAACATTCATATATGTTTATGTTTCTTAAATACACAAATAATAATGTACAATGCTCATTGTTCTGCATTTTGCTTTGTTCACTTAACGATCCATCAGACAAAGGTGTTTTTTCTGCCCCAAGAGCTATCAGGAGAGAAAAGTCATTCTCCAGTTCAATGATCTGCATTGGGTTCTAGCTTATTGTACCAAGAACAAGCAAGGTGCCAAGTTAAATTCTGCCTCAAGCATAGGTAATCTTAGCCTGGAGAAACAGGAATTATAGTCAAACCCTTAAACCTTTGAATACCTGGAAGCATGGAGTGGGTAGAGGAGAAAGAGAAGGGTGAATTACATTTTCTAGAATGCTGTGTGGAACTGACAGGTGAGTAGAGAGACACATTGAATGCAGTCTTGCAAAATGAAAACCCACTGGTTTCTCTGCCTTAATAAGAAGAACACAAATTTCCTGGCCATAATAGCGTCATCTTTGCTAGTTAACACATATCTGGGGCAACATTGCATTAATATTCAGGACACAATATGAGGGAGGCTTTGGAATCAGGCAGACCTAGATGTTAATACTAGATATAACAGTTACTAATTTAAAAAGTTATTTAACCTCTCAGAGCTGTGATTTTTCCTTTGTGTAAAATAGAAATACTATGCGTGCCTTAAAGAGTGGTTGCGACAATTTGTTAAAAAACAAAAAAGGCACGTGTAGGAGTCACCATTACTGCAACAGTGCTGTGTAATAAACAATCTTCATTTCTCCAGGACTTGAAACAGTGAACATGCATGTCACGTTCATGGGTCTATTCGTTGTGATTTCGCTGTACTCTTGCCTGAGCTTTTCTGGCCTCCAGGCTTTGGGTCAGGTTCAAGTCTGCTCCACGTGTGGATGTCAGGTCAAGGAGCAAGAACTGCCCCGGGGCATGCTCTTGCCATGGCTGAAGATAGAGCCCCAAGAGGGCTGGCAGCAAGTCACCCTGCCTCAGATAGCCTAAGCCTATAACCAGCTCACTGTTGCTTCTGCCTGTGTTCTGTTGGCCAACACATCAAGGCCAAAGTCAATGGAGCAAGAAGAATCCTCTCCCCATAGTGAACCACAGCAAAGACAGAGAGGGGAGAAAAAATTGTAAATAATATATATTGACCCCCCAGGACAGTACCAGGCACTTAGAAGTTCACATAAATGGGAGCTATTTTCACTATGGTATCAAATATGACAGGTATAAGAGATGGCACCGAAATTATGATAATTCTAAAATACACACTAAAAGGTAATTTAAAAAAAAAAAAACACTTTAAAAATCAATCAGCTTGTAATTTTGTTCTCCTAATCAGAGGAGGCACATACAGTGCCTCTGTGTGAATTTGCAAAAAAAAAAAAAAAAAAAAAAGTCCCCTCTAAGCAGATGTGCCCCAGGGTCAACAGCATGGCAAGTACCTAAAATAAGGTCCCCCTCCTTCCATGGGCAAATGCAGCTCTGCAAAGGGCTGGTGGCCTGGAGGCTTGGACAGGTGAAGGAGAGCTGCCCTTACCAGGCTCATTGTGCAGTGTTCAACCTGATCACCAAGCGCACTCCTGAGTGTGGAAGGTGGCCCCGGAGTCTCATCCTACATGGGGTTCTGGTTCATTGACACCGTTGCTACAAGAAATTTCCTTGGAGCTTTGATTCACAACTTTCTCTCTGCTCTCCAAGTTATGGAACTGAAAATTTGGAGCTTTGGGGACACAGTGGCACCGATTTCCCCGGAACTCCTATAGCTTTTCACATCTCCCGTCTGAATCCAGATCCAGGTGACCTAGAAGCGCCTGGGCGGCTCCGGGGCTGGGAAGCTGGGACCACGGGGCAATGCACAGGCTTACCCAACTTAATTTCCTTCATCCTGACTGACAGGATGAGGACAGAAGGCAAGAGGAGGGAACTCTAAAGAGGCTTGCGAAGGCTGACGTTATAAGCTTTGGGTAGATAAGCAGCTCACCGGGAGTGGGGGGTGAGGCAGCAGGCATGGGGAAAGGGATCGAGAGAGAGGCACCCCAGGGTGGGCTGGGGGTGGGAGACCCTCAGGTCTGCACACACAACCGCTCTGACAAAATACGTGCAAGTCAGTCCCGAGTTGCTTATTTGGAAAATTAATTAGTAAGTGGTTAGCAAACAATGGTTCCCCCGAACAGAATGTTAATTTTCCCCCAACGTTATTTAGACCCTAGGAACAGAAGGGAGAGGGAGAAGGGGGATGCAGGGGGGAGGAAAAGGAAGGCAGGGTCTTTGTCTGCTCTGCTCCCCAGGGTGAAGCACAGGCCTGGCCTGGAGCAGTCACACCAGAGCGCGTGAGTGACTGCACTGCTGACGCCCGTGACTTTACTAAAAAGCGTCACCCGGCCACTAGAGTGGGCTGTCTGAAGTTCCCACCGACTCGGTCAGTGTCTTATTTGGAGAACGGCCGCGTGCTCTTTCTAGCGTTGCTCATAAGCCCCGTCCAAGCCTCCTGGAGCATCTTCCTGGATTGTGCGCTTTTCCGCCTCCCGCAGGCAGGTCGGAGACAAGCATCCCTCGCTCGCTCACCCCCTCACTCCTCTCTCTCTTCGGTTTTCCTGTTTTCTTGCTTGTAACAGTCTGTTAGACACTTCCTCTGAGGTTTATTTGCAGTTTGGCCTGTGAATCTTTGACACAGCGTCTCCCTCCGGCGACACCGCGAGGCCTGCCCCCGCGAGGCTCGGGTACCAGCAGCCCGTCCGCAGACCGTCCGTGCCGTCCAGAAGCAGCATCCCCGAAGGAGGCAGAGGCGCTGGAAGACGCGTCCTGCATGAACTGTCCTCGGACGCTGTCCAGGAGCAAGGTTTGGCTTCCTTTCCCCCTTTCAGATGCGTTGGGGTCCAATCAGGTCTAAAGCGACCGTGCCAGGACACCGTCTCTCAGCAACGCGCGCCACCCCTGGGCAACCCAGCCTCCTGCCCGGACCTTTCCAGACCCACTCAGAACCCAGCTGCCAGCCGTGGGGATTCAGCATTCTGGGGACGGCGTGTTTATTTCGAAACAATCACGAGGCTTGATTTGATGTAGTGAAAGAAATCAGTGCTTGCTGAATACGGCCCAATTATTACTGCATTAATTCATACAGATTAGCAGCTGACAGCGGCCGGGACGCACACGTCAGGACATTTCCATACATGTGGCTGGAAAGAGCCGCCTCTGCACGGCTGCTGAGCCTCCCTGCCCCCACCTCAAGGCCCAGATGACGACTCCGTATTTGGAATGACTTTCACATCAAGGGTGTGCGACCTTATTCTGATGTTAGCTGGAGGTGGACAAAGAGGCATGGTGGGAAGATGTTCCCGCAGCTGGTCACCAGACTGACACCCAGGGTTGGCTTGCAAGCCCTATCCAAGACCAGTTCCTGGGCTCTTGTTCTTTACTTCACGTAACTCCCAACCTCATTAGTGTGGTTTCCTGTTTCTGGCATTACTTTCACCTTTTGAATCTGACAACAGGCTTAAGTTGCCTGGTTTTGGCTCTATCGGTGCATCCCAACGAGTAACTTCCATATCCCCCAGGGACGAGGTCACAAAGGACGATTTCTTGGCCATGCAAGGTATATAACCTTAACAAGAAGAGGCAAAGGAACTCTTTGCAGGAATATTGACACACTCCACCAAACACCCTAAACCAAGAGGAGCAATTAAGAAGAGACTGAAATTCGCATGCACAGATGAACAAAGATTGACTTCTTTTCCAGTTATTGTGGTTCACTAAGGCTGGGCCGACCTGCAGAAACACTGTAACAGGGGATGTTCAGTACCTAGGCCGACTCTTGGTATACAGTAGATCCTCATTAAATGTTTCCTGAGAAAACTCATGAATATGTATGTCTAAAGAACAGCTCAACTTTCTTCTTTCCATAGTCACAGGGTGATGAGAATTTGACCACAAGGCAACCTATTGAAATGTGAAAAAAAATCAATCAACCGAAGTGGAGGGAGATGGTGGGCCTTTGGTCTGTAGAAAACCAAGCAACCGTGCAGAACTGGATTGATGCTCAAGAGGCATGTCTTCTAGATACGCCTTCCCTTGTGAGTTAGTTCCTATCGGTTTGCTCCTAAAATGCTCAGTGTTGGAGTAAGTTTACAGCTCCTTAAATGCCTGTCAAAATACCAGGCAGGATTCGTGTTGGATCTGGTATTGGTACTACACATCAAAGGTGTTGCTGCCTTGACAACTAACATTTAGCTTGAGCAGTTCTACAATCACTGTGTTGAGCACATAGAGGGGAAATTGCTTAGGTTCTTGGTCCTCTCGAATGAAAACATCGTATTTACTCACTTCTCCCTTAAAGTGAGCACAAATATAAATTATAATTGAATGCATGTGAGTGTGGGATAACCATTTTTCACAAAATCATCACACTCAGCAAAATAAACACTGAGGTTGAGGCCAAGTTGACTTTAGGCAAACGTGGGCCTCAAAACGCATCTGTGACTTCATCCCCATGCCGCTTGCCCACTTTCATCCTGACGGGCACATGCCGAGATGCAGGGATAGTGAAAACCTGACTCGCCCTCCTTAAGGCCCGTAGCCCATATTCATCTGGCCTCAGCAATCCTGCCTTGAAACAAAGAAGAAATTCTAGAAGAGGGAGAAGGGCAGGACAGAGGGCAGATCTGGCTTGATTTTTAGGACTTTGTCGTCTAATGCAGTGGTCTCTGCCAGGATGTGTGTCGGCCATCACAAAAACCATGCTCAACAAAGCTTTTATTCTTAAATTTGCATAATGCCTTATTCACACGCATAGAATTTTACAAAGAACTCATCGGACACACACGCACACACACACAAAAATATTGTCAGGAGGGGCTGCGGAATCCACTAGTTTCAACACACACCCATCATCCGGGAGCAGCTGGCCTTCTAGAAAACAGAATGGCCTGTGGAAGCTTCAGTTATAGCACAGTTTGGGAGAAGACCCTGAAGGTCAGGGTTCTATCTTACAGGATGCCACGTGTGCTTTGAGTCAGTGACCAGTACGTAGTCCTCTTTCTCCCTTAGCCAGAGCGTATGGGTCCAGGAACCAAGGATGCAGGTGGGCGTGTTTTCTCTCACTACTACACCCAACAATCACTCACCGAATGTTTGCTTCCTGTCCCTGAAATTTTAGACTCTTCTGGTTCAGAGGTCTATTTTTATGATAGAGAAATATTTCCACCAGGGGATACACAAATTGCTCCACCGATTTGGAAGTTGAGACTGTCAGTCAGCCCTTTGGGAATCCTAAGCCTGCTGAACTAGCTGGTAGGAAAAGAGGGTTACTGGACTGGTTGATCCCGATTACTAAGAGAAATCAGATTTCTGCTACACACAAGAACTATGTCAGGAACACAAGGGATTCTCCACAGCGTTTCTTGGACATCCCTGTCCAATAGTAAAAGGTGATGGAAAATGATAGCATCTGTAGCCAAATAAAAAAGTTATTATTTTTGTATGGAACTCTAAACACAGCCAGAAAGTGTGTATGGTTGCTGAGTAACCAAAGGGGTGGACTACGAGAATTATGAAGCTATCACCTCTTAGCCCCAAAGCTACCTGTCTACATTTTGCTCGGTGATGTTGGGGGTTATCTTTCTCTCTCCTAGTTGGTCCCCTGTTATGTTCTGCCAATAGGGGGCACTAGAGAGCACTAGACACCGCCCCCCCCCCCCCCCCCCCGGGGGGGTCCCGCACCGGGCCAGGGGGCCCCCGCCTCCAAAACACAACGACCCCCCCGCCCCCCCCCCCCCGCGGGGTGGGCGGCACACCCCCCCCGCCCAGCCCCCC